>JAZKJV010006144.1:0-188618 GCA_037367405.1 Ottelia alismoides | reverse complement strand
TGGTGATGGTCGTCACTAGGGGTGCACATGGATCGGATAAAATCCATAACCCGATCCAATCCGTTGTCGTTGGATTGGATCGGTGTGGATTTATAAGTTTAATGGATCGGATCGGATTGGAATTTTACAAATCCGTTCATTTATGGATTGGATCGGATTATTGTCAAGATCCAATCCGATCCAATCCATTAATCCGTTAATAAATAATAATATATACTACTTTATTTATTTCAATAAAGCATATTATATATTACATTTTATTTGAAAGCTATGTGTAAATATCCAAGCTAGTCTCTTTATAACTTAAACATATTCCAATTCAAGTTTTACTACACACAACTTGCTGGAAAATCCCTTATCTCACCCTACTAGTTGTTTTAGAAAAAAGTAATACCTACACACAATGTCCTTTAGGCCCTTCCAATTTTTCAAATGAAACAAACTTCTAAAAATAATAATACATAAACGTAAACCCACTCGAGACGCATTACAAACAAAACACTCACCTGCGCTATACACATACACACATATCTCCACCGGATGTTGTCCTTGTCCTAGTTGTGCGCATGCGCAACCAGGTCTTCCTTGCGCATGCGTAGTTATCTAGTTGTAGTTCCTATTTGATATATACAAACTTGCAATTTTATTCAAAGTCAATATGATTCGTTATGATTTCTACGGATCACAAGTATGTTATTTTTTTTAGTTATACAATGATCGGTTGTAATAAATTCATAACAAGCATATATGTTTTGCTTTTCAAAAAATTAAGTCAAATTGCTTTCCAAAAAATAACTATTCTTTTCTTTACATTTTTACATAATCTCAAATTTAGAACCATGATTCAAACGCCAAGATCGACTATGCTACAAACTTAATCATAGATTAGGTGAGCATTAAAAATCCGAACCAATCCGATCCGATCCGTAATCCGATGGTTTGGATTGGATTGGATTTGCATGTTTAATGGATTGGATTGGACTGGAAAAATAAAAAATCCGTTATGTGTGGATTGGACACGGATTAAGCCAAAATCCGATCCATGTGCACTCCTAGTCGTCACCGGATTAGTGGTTCCCGCTGCCCGGGCCTCGCTGCAACCCTCCTCTGCGCGGCTGTCACTCTGGCGAAGAAGAGGAGCTCACTGGCGTCGAGGGGGAAAGCCAAAGATGGCGGGGAAAGTTGGCCGGAGGTAAAGCTTTATATGGTGCAGGGTCCGACAAGAAGGTCATGGAGCGCACAATCTGAGGAGCGGATCCCTAAGATGATAGGCGGGTGTGGATCGCGGATCTCTCCTGGAAGATCGGAGCCCGGGGTTTACGGAAGTGGGTGGCGTATCATGGCGCGGAAAATGGAAGAAGTCGGGTCAGGCGCACGGATCCGTGAGAAATAGGTCAGCGGGGGAGAGTTGACCGGTCCCCCGTGGACCAATCAGAATTCAACTTTTATTAAATATTTGAAAATTCGATAAAAAATAATAAATGACTTAATTTCGAAAAAGCTAAAAACATAAAAAATGTTTATTTTATTTTCAAGTTATTTTTTTAATGATATTTATTTATTTTTTTGAAAAATAATTTATGTATTTACATTATATTATTATTATATACAGGTATATACATGTATTTATTTTTTATTTTTATTTTTATTTATTTTTATACAATTTATTCCAATTTTATATTTTATTTATTTATTAAAATAAAATTTGGAATAAAAGGGTATTTTTATTATGTATTTACATTAGTTAAATAAATAGATGTATATACACATGTACATGGTATATATACAAGATAGAAATTGATTTTATTTCTTTTTCTTTTTATTTTATTTTTATTTTTCTAATTTTTATTTTATTTATTTACACCATTAATTGAGGAATATGGAAATATTTTGTTGTATTTTAATTAGTTATTTACAAAAGAGAATAAATAGATGGGTGATTCTATATACATAGTCCATGTACAAAGATGAAGGGAATTTTATTTATTTTATTTTTATTTTGTTTTTCCCATTTTTATTGTAATTTATATTTACAAATATGTAAAAATTAATAAATACACATTTTTATTTTTATTAAGAGGAAAATAATTTTTATTTATATATATAGGTATATGTACACATGTGAATGACCCTATCTCCCTCTACTTGGATTCGTTTGCGGTCAGGCCCATGCTGAGCCCTCCCTTGGATTAGGTCGCTCAATATTTATTCTAAATATTTCCCTCTTTTTCTTTTTATTTCTTTTATTCTTTTATTTATGCACAAAAACATGCTAATTACGGTAATTTACACAATGCATGCCTAATGGTAATTTATGCTATTTACACATATCTACATGTGTTTTGCATAGGTTTTGTAGCTAAAATAAAAGAATAAAGAGTGATGAATGGGTATTCATCACTATCCCTCTTTTGAAGCTTTATTGCAACCCACACTCTCCTGTCTTTAGACTTCCTCATCATTGGACGGGTTGGGGTGCACTTCCCTCCCTAGAGAGGACAAGTGTTTTCCACTTGTGTGCGTCTCATACCGGTAAATCCAATCCCCTCACCAATCCAACTGAGTTGAGCCATGTGAAAGGTGCATGTGTCCAAGTTAGATCATTATCAACAAGAGTCGTGCGTGTGCTTCGAAATACTCTACATAGGCAGTCAAGAATCCATTGAACCAAGTCTCCTGATCCTCAAAGAATTAAGTCAACTAGACCTGAAGTACCTCAATTCCAGTTCTTATAAGGTTCCTGTTATTAGGTAGATTTTAAGGACCAACCAAGCTCCAATCTTCGGATTTTACTTAGACTTGTTCAACTCTCAAACTCAATCCGAAAAATGTGAATGCTATGCAAGTGCAGAACATATTTTTGTGATGCAATTTTCAAGATTTTTAACTTTTATGGATTTTTGAAAAGATGATGACACATATGCATTTTGTATTTTCCAAAAAGATTTGTCAGATATTTTTGGTATTTTAATTTTGCAAATGTTTTTGGATTTTTGAAAAGAAAAGATTTTGGCTAAAAACTAGGTACAAATATTTACACGGGATGCTTCTTATATTTATAAAAAGTGGATTTTAAGAATTTACAAGGATAAGTGGTCAATTTTATACGTACATATATAAAGAATTTTTTGTGTGATGTAAATACTCCTCAAACTTATTTGAAAAAGGTTTTTCAACAATTTTGAAAACTACAGTCCAAAATAATTTTAACAAACATTTTTACAAACATGTATACACATTTGAAAATCATTTTGCAAAGGTTTTTCAAACCGTATAGACAGATTTTTCAAATATTTTTGCAACCATTTTTGAAACCATTTGCAAATAGTTTTTCAAAATTTTATTTCACACAAAGAAAATAAACTTTACAAACGAAATTTTTCTACAAAGGTTGAAAAAATGTAACAAAATGTTTTCCAAATAGTTTTCAAAATATTTTTCACAAAGATTTTCAAACTATTTTTCAAATATTTTGCAAAAAAATATTTTCACCTGATTTATTAATCAGTAAATACAAAAAGAATTTGAGGAATAATAGCATCTATTTATTAGGGTTTTTAATGAATTTTAAAGAATTTATTAGCCATAATTATTAAGAAAATACAAAAGTACGAGTTATGGCTAAAGTATATACGTAGTATATACAACCCCCTATACTTAGCTTGAGCTATGTCCTCATAGATCGGAGAGAAAAGAGAAGACATAACTCGTACTAAGTATAGACAAGTCTAAAGAATATGTAAATAAAGGAATGAATGAACGAATAAGAAGTTGACCGTTCCTCTATTCTTAGGATCAAATAATCCTAAGTATAGCAGCCTGTACACAAACAGGGAGGGTCAAGGTGGGAATGAACATATCGTACTCAGATTGTCTCCCCCTATACTTAGGGTAAGATATCCCTAAGTATAGACAAGAAGAGGAGACAATGGAGAGGGATCAAGAATAGAACTAAAACTCGGGGTGGCACACCCCCCTATACTTAGAACAAAGTATGTCTAAGTATAGAAGACTGTCACAAGGGGCGGCACCTTTTTTGGTAGAGAAAAGAGAAGAGAAAGGAAAAGAAGAATAAAGAAGAAAAGAGATCAGAAGATGGAAGGAAGATAGATCGTGGAGAATGTACACACCACTCCCCCTATACTTAGGGTAAAAGAAGCCCTAAGTATAGGCAACAACAGGAGTGATGAAACAAAATTGAGAATGAACACTCGGCTCGTCCACCACCTATACTTAGGACAAAGTACTCCTAAGTAAGGCAAACACGAGAATGGCTGGATGAGCAAACGGGAGAGGGACGAAGATGAACAAAAGCGAATGTACAACAGTGATGGATGTACACCATGATCAAGAGGTAGAAAGCGATCCTTCTTGCGAGACTGCGGAGGGATAGATCTGGTGTGGTGTAGGTCGACATCAGGGTCCACAGATGACACTAACCGATCAGGGTTGACAGGGTGAAGGCCCTCAGTGGAGTCGAATCGAAAAGGCACGAACTGGTCAATGGAAGTAGTATGGATAGGTTCGCCCTTGGTGGTCCTATGGTGTGAAGGTGCAGACGGGTGAGTGGAAGAAGTATAGCTAGGTCTGACCTTGGGGGTCTCGATGATATCAAAGTGGAATGGGACGAACTCATCATCATCGGAAGAAGTGTAATCGGAGTCGTCCTACGAGGTCTCGTCCAGGTCAAAACCAAAAGGAATGAAGTCGTCAGTGGAAGTAATCGAACTCAGTTCGTCCTCAAGAATCTCACCCGGATCATCTTTTTCATCAAAAGGCTCGAATTTCTGAAAATAAGCGTTAAGATCATAACCGACCTCAATCATCCCCGGCAACGATGCCATTTAATGAACCCAAAGATTAGGCAGTTGTGTATTCCACATAAGGCAGGAAACACAGTCGATGCGTTGACCGCTCAGAAATCTGGATTCAATCAACAATTAACCCACAATAACAATCAAACAATGGGAAATAATATGTGGAGTTAAAATTTATTATAACTCTACAATAAGTGTGTATAGGTGCAAGTATGTGTAGAGTGTCGAACTCAAGGAGCAAGCAGGATAAAACAAGGCAATAGTGCTCAAAAATGTGAAAGTGATCAAATGCCTACAAGTGCTATTTTTGGTGGGTTTTTTATTTTTAAATTTTATTTATATATTTTTTTAAAAATTTTGTATTTGATTTTTAATTTTCTGATTTTATATATTTTTTATTTTATATTTTTTAATATAAGTATATATACAAAGAAGGAAAAAGGGATATACTATATAGAGAAAAATAGGTAAAAATAAATAAAAATCAGGAAATAAAATCTTTTTGGACTTTTTATAATTTTCTTAATGTTTTTGTGATTTTTCTAGATTTATCCTAATTTTTTTGGTATTTTTAAAGTCCAAAATACTGAAAACAGTGAATAAATTAAAAGGTTGAAACTAAATTGAAGATGAAAATTATTAAACAAATTCCAAAATTCCTCAAATTAATTTTAAAACAAAGATGATAAATCAAAGAAAATTCAGAGACCAAAATTATACTTTTAAGATTTTTATAAAATTTTTAGGATTTTTATAAAGTTTTTAGGAGTTTTGCTATTTTTAGGAGTTTTCTTTTGGAATTTTTAGTGATTATTGGATAAAGTTAAAACATATAGAAACACACAAAAAGTAATTTTTTAGAATTTTTCAGGGGGTTTTAATATTTTTTTGGTATTTTCTAATGCAAATAGTAGCAAAAATACATGTTTTTGAATTTTTATAAATATGAAAATGCAATAAAAATGCAAACTAAAAATGTGGCGTGAAACTACCATGCAACAAAAACTTCTGTTATTTTTTTGGTAATTTTTGGGATGTTATAGATGCATGAAATAAATAGAGACAACAAATAGAAAATACACTACTAGCAGGGGCAGAAATGTAAATATCCAGAAACATAGGGGCCCAAGTGCAATTTTTCACAGACTTTATAATTAATAAATAAATTTCTAGGACCTAATACAAATACACAAACCTACAAGGGTACGCCTGCTATATTCCTCGTCAAGCACGTGGTGTACACGTGCTTGGGGAGAACCTATATGTAATTATAAAAAACCTAGGGGTGTACTTGCAATTTTTCCAAAAATATTACTCTTAATTAAAAAGTTCCTAGACTAAAATGAAATATGAAAACCCACAGGGGGTCCCTCGCAAAATACCCACCACCCCACATGCGTGAGTCACGTGAGGTGACATGGACAAGGACCTAAGTTCGAATAAAATAAGTATGGGGGTCTAAATGCAAACATTTGAAAATATATAAACTACGCCAAAAAGTTTAAGGACTAAAAACAAAATACAAAATGACTAGGGAGTAGAATGCAAAATACCCAGAGCTACGAAATCGAACGGCGGAGACGTCGCCACTTATCCACGTGGCGGCTCAGGGACGCACGATACCGATTCGACGATGAGTGGCTGCGATCAGATCTGGCGTAGTGATCAACGGTCGACGTGGGCCAAGATCGGACGGCTATGAAGTGATCTGGTGCAGCGGCCTGATCGGACAACGGAGAAGTGAGGGGGAAGAACAGGGAAGAACGACGGCGAGGCAAACTTCCCCAAGCCGGATCTCGATCCTCCGGCTGTCTAGAAGCGTGCAAAATGGCCGGGCGTGCTCCTAGGAGGTCGGGCTAGATGCTGGAGGACTCAGCTTCGTCGGAGGAGCATCGAGGTGCCGCCAAGAAGGCGGCGGAGGAATCAGGTCCAGGTATCTCCGACGAGTACCCAAAATGAGCTTTAGGCGCTATTTGTTTGTACTGACCTGCAAAAACGAGTGAATGGACCAGGGAAAACTGCCTGGGCCTCGTGGAGGTGCAGATGTGGAGCGATGATCGTAGATTTGAAGTGGCTGGAGGTGCGCTCCGGCGAGGCGATCGTGGAAGGTGGGATTCGAAGTAGTGATCTAATCTGAATGGTCTAAACTACTCCTAAGGGTACGGGGAACAAGAAAATGCAAAAAAAAAAGAAGAAGAGGGGACTACCTCGATGGTCGAAGACCAGAGGGGAAGAACCTCAACGTCGGTGAATGGCGGAGGTGGTGGAGCCACCCTGGTGCTTGCTCTCACTCAAGGGCACAAAAACGGGAGCAAAGTGGGTGCTAAGGTGTTGAACGTGATTTTGCAGAGGTCGTGTCGATTCACAAGGCGAATCAACAGTCGCTTATTTGACCTCACGCGGAATCCGAAATTCAAACAACAATTAACCCACAATAGAAATCAAACAACGAAAAGCGGTGCGGAGTTAAAATTTATTATAACTCTACAACAAAGATGTGTATAGGTGAAAGTATGTGTAGAGGTCGAATACATGGAGCAGACATGTAGAACGGGGCAAGAATGCTCAAAATGTGAATGCGATCAAATGTCTATTTATGCTATTTTTTGTTGGTTTTTAATCTTATATATTTTTTAATTTTATATTTTTGTATTCTGATTTTTAATTTTCTAATTTTGTATTTTCTTTTTATATTTTATATTTTTTATATTTTTTATATTTTCTTTTTCTTTAAATGGAATATATAGAAAGGATGAAAGAGAGGGATAAAGTATTTACAAAAATAGGTAAAAAGAAGAAAAAAATCAGGAAATAAAATATTTTTGGTCTTTTTATATTTTTTGTAATGTTTTTTTTTATTTTTTCTATATTTTTCTGATTTTTTTTAGTATTTTTAAAGACAAAAATACTGAAAATAGTGAAGAAAATAAAAAGATGAAATTAAAATGGAGAAATAAAATATCAAACAGTAATAAAAATTCTCCAAATTTATTTTAAATAAAAGATAATAGACTAAAGCAAATTTGGAAACAAAGATTATATTTTTGGGATTTTTAAGGAATTTTTAATATTTTTATGAAGCTTTTTAGAGTTTTTATATTTTTATGGGTTTTCTTTTGTATCTTTTTAATGAATTTTGGACTGAAGTTAAAAGACACTAAAATACACAAAACATAATTTTTTGGGTTTTTTCGAGAAGTTTTTATTTTTTTAAGGATTTTATAATGCAAACAGTAGAGAAAATGCTTGTTTTTGAGTTTTTTTAAATACCAAAATGCAATGAAAATGCAAAACAAAAATATGCCGTGAAACTAGAATGCAACATGAACTTATGTTAATTTTTGTGGATTTTTAGCAATTTAGACGTGCATGAAATAAATAGAGGAAACATAAAGAAAATGCATCCTAGCAAGGTATATACGTAATTAGCAATAGTCCAGGGGTCAATATGCAATTTCTACACAAAATTTACAACTAATTACCGGAATTAAAGGACTAATTTCAAATGTGCAAAGCCGCCAGGGTGTAACTACAAAATGCCCAGGTACGCACGTGCTACGCACGTGCCTAGGGAGGACTGAATCGCAATTACAAAAATCCGCGAGGCTATTATGCAATATTTCCAGAAATATTATAACTGCATAGAAAAGTTTGGGAACTAAAAATAAATATGCAAAATCCCTTGGGGTTCCCCTGCAAAATTGCCAAGTCACGTGCGTAGCGCACGTGACCTGGCTGGGACCAGAATGTAATAATACAAAAATGTAGGGGGCAATGTGCAAATTTCGACAACTAAATGAAAGGCTGAGACAAGTTTAAGTGCTAATAAAATATTACAAAAACGTGCGAGGGTTTTAGCACAAAATACCCTCATGCAGGGCGCGATCCGACGTTCCTCCTTCTCCCACTTGCCACATGGCGGCTTGCGGGCACGCGATGACGGTTCGCAATCCGTCGGTCAGGATTGATTCATCGAAGATGATGAACAGTTGCTGGACGAGATCGATCGGACGACTAGGAAAAGAGCTGGGCCGCGGCTGGGATCCGACGACGGAGAGGCGATCGAGAAGAACAAGGAAGAACGCCGGCGAAGGCGACCTTCCCTGCCTTCGATCTCTCTCCTTCGGCACTCGCATTGCTCCAAAATTGCCGAGGAAGCTCCTGCAGGGGTCTTCTACTCGCCCGGGGCTTCAAAATGGGGTGGCAGTCACAGGAGCGCGTCGGCGGAGGTGGAGGAGCACGACGCCTCCAAGGACCTCCGACGCGCCTTCAAAATCGCTCCAGGCGCCTTTGGATGCTCGGCTTGCAAAACATAAAGTCAAGGAGGGTCGTGGGCAAACTGCCACGACCCTCCTGGAGCAAAAGTGGCGGCGGAATGCGACAGAGGTGCTTGCCGGAGCAAGCTCCGGCAAGGTGATTGCGGATGGGGAACAAGGGGTTATGGATCGAAATGAAGGTTGGATTAGATCCCTAAGGCTAAGATAACTGAATAAAACACAAGAAAAAAAATAAAAACACGAACCTCAAGCCACTGAATGGCAAGGTGAACCTCGACGGTCGGAGCCGGAAATGGGTGGTGGAGACCAATCTATGGCCGCCCGGCCACGCCTCTAGGGAGCTGGAGGGTCTCCTGTCATAAGCCCCCGTCCAGAGTTCGCCAAAGAGAGGGAGAAAAGCGGTCAAAGAGGGTTCAGAGATCAATGGGGGAACTCGGGTATTTTTGAAGAGGTGGTGAACATGGCTCGAAGAACGATGAATCAAAGGCACGTCAGTGATCCAGGGATCGAGATAACGCAAGGGCATGTGTCATGGATCCCCGAGGATCAAAAGTCGTGAAGATCACATCGTAAAAAGGTGATAGGATTAGCCTCGAAAAATCTGCAAAAACGGCCAAAAAATGCAGTCTGACAGGGTCCAGACCTCGGTTAGAGAGTTGACCGAGGTCAACCAACGGAGTCTTCTGGTTGGTCCACGTGGACCAACCAGAAAATTCCTTGGAAAAAAGAATTGTTAATTCGATTTAAAATAATAAACGATTTCATTAGTTTTTGGTTATAAAATAAAAAATGTTTATTATTTTAAAAATTATTTTATGACAATTTTTATTTATTTTTTAGAGGTATAAAAATACAAGTTAGCTTTTTAGGCTTATATAGGTATATACAACTATATTTTTTATTATTTTATTTTTATTTTATATATTTAATTTATTTATTTTTGTTTATTATTTTATAAATTTATAAAATATTTTTATACACTTAAGTATATTTTATTTTATTTGTCTGAAGTGCTTTATACACTTAATAAAATATAAGTATTAATTACATTGGTATGTGTATTGGTATTATACCTATGTCTTAAATACATGTATTTTATTTTTGTCTTTTCTTTGTGTTTTTATTCTGATTTTAATATACTCATTCATTATAAATAATAGTTACAAAATTATAAAATTATAAAATTATGAAAATAATGAACAAATAATAAAGTGATTATTTTAATCTGTACAAGTATACAATAAGGGTCCAAAACTCAACTTTCAAACCGTACCTCCGCCAAATGCGAAACCACCTTCATTAAATATATATACAATTAAAGGTTGAGTTTGCAGTGTTTCGAGAGTTTCTTTGCGAGATATAGGTTTGGGAAGTTGGGATTATGGAATCTTATTCAAATCATAACTTTTTATCTGTATAATATTTTTTAGTAAAATCAATTTTGTGTTTTTATTTATTTAATTATCTACAACTTTCATGTACAAGGTTTATTTATTTGAGGTATAAAAAGTGGAACCAGAAATAGGTCCCAAAATGAATAAAGAATGAGTGAAAATAAAAGGTATTTTGGCCCTTATCTCCCCCTACTTTATTCCTTGTCGACCTAGTTATCGAGATGCCTAGGTCTCGGGTTTCAGGTCATAAAATATATACAATATTTTATACTTTTTCTTTTCTTTCTTTATTCTATAATTTTGGCATTAAAACTGCATTTTATACACTTTTTACATAAATATGCATGAATGCTAAAATGCTTGAATTAAGCCTATTTACACGCATTTACTAGGGTTTTTAAGGCCAAAATGATAGAATAAAGATGATGGAACGTAGATTCATCATAAGGGGCTTCAAACTCGACCTTGAAGGTGGTGGGTCCAATATATGCAAGGTGATTGCGTCTCCTTCAAGCGAGGGCCACACGCGAATGATGGAGATATGGCGAGATATGGGCACTCGGCGTGAATCAGTGATGAATAAGGTATAATTTCCAAGAAGAAAGCGACGCCATAAGATGGAAGGATAAGGCGCCATAATTTCTTGAAGTCGGGGAAAAAATCATGGGTGTCAGACTTGGCAGGCCTCGGTCAGGGAGTTGACCGAGGTCAACGAACGACCGCGCCTGGTTGGTCCACGTGGACCAACCGGGAAATTCCAAGTCAAAATTATTCGCAAATTTGAAATAAAATAGTAAATGATTTTATTAATTTTAGGTTATAAAAAAATGTTCCTTATTTTATAAAGAATTTTATGGTGTTTTTTATTTATTTTTATGAAGTATAGAATTACAAGTTACCTTTTATGTCCTATATAGGTATATTCTTCTATATATTTTAATATTTTATTTTTATTTTGTATATTTAATTTTATTTATTTTGTTCATTATTTTATAAATTTATAAAATATTTTTATACACTTAAATATATTTTTATTTTATTTTTCTGATGTATTTTGTACACTTAATAAAATATAAGTAGTGATTATATAGGTATATGTATTGGTATTGTACCTATGTATTATATACATGTATTTTATTTTTGAATTTTCTTTAGGTTTTTATTCTGATTTTAATGCACATATATATTATAAATAATATTTAAAAAATTATAAAAATATAAAAATTATGAAAATAATGAATAAATATTAAAATGAACATTCTAAACTGTACAAGTATACAATAGGGGTCCAAAACTCAACTTTCAAACCATAGCTCCGTCAAATGCAAAACCACATCCATTAAATAGCTTATTGAAAGTTATATACAATTAAAGGTGATTTTTGATGCGTTTCGAGTTTTTATTTGGGAGATACAGGTCTAGGAATTTGGGATTCTGGAATTTTATTCAGATCATAACTTTTTATCTGTATGTTATTTTTGAGTGAAATCAATTTTGTATTTTTCTTTATTTAATTATCTATAACTTTCATGTACAAAGTTTCTTTATTTGGGGTATAAAAAGTGGAACCAAAAATAGGTCCCAAAATGAATAAAGAATGAATAAAATAAAGGGTATTTTTATTGTATTTTGGCTCTTATCTCCCCCTACTTTATTCCTTGTCGACCTAGTCATCGAGATGCCTAGGTCTCGAGATTTCAGGTCATAAAATATTTACAATATTTTATTCTTTTTTCTTTTCTTTTCTTTTCTTTATTCTATAATTTTGGCTTTAAAAAACAGTGTTTTGTACAATATTTACACAATAATGCATGGATGATAAAATGCCTAAATTAACAGTATTTACACGCATTTACTAAGGTTTTTAAGGCCAAATGATAGAATAAAGATGATGAAACGTAGATTCATCAACGACCACCAATTTCCATATTGGTTATGGTGGACGTCCACTTGATTGCAAGTGGGAGAAATCTCATGAGATTTCATGAGATTGCTTATCTCCATGGAAATCTCCTTTATTTAATCCAACAGCTTTTGATGTGATTTATTCTATAAAAATAATTCATAATTAATTTTGAGAATATTGCAATCTTGCCATTGGAAATTTGTGAATAACATTCACAACCCAAAACAAAATATAATTTATATTTTCAATTAATTACACAATGTGTATCCAATACACATTAATAATTAATAAGCAAATATAAATTATAATTAGCTTCTCTAATACATTATAAATCACATTTATAATATATTATGAATAATTGGATATTGCTATCCACATTATTCTTATCCATAATAATTAAATCACATTTATTTATATTGGATACTTTCCACATACATCAAGATAATTAAATCACATTTAATTATCAATTTCTCAATGCTTAGATCTTATGGAATTATTCTTGAACCCTTCAAGAATAATGCGATTTCTCCTCAGATACTTGGGGATAAGGACATGGTGATTGTATTTTTTTACGTATAGTGACTTGGATATTGAGATCATATCTCAAATCCAGATCTCATGGGCCTCCCATAGATGCTTGATTAAATCAAGGCCGTAAACCTAATCTTCTTATTGCATCTAAATCTCATTTAGGTCAATGTCCAATATATGGACTAAGATTAGGTCACTTCTCTATTGAGAGGAGTCACTAAAATCCAGACCTGTTTCATCACTCCCTCGGAATGGAAGCGTCATGGTTATACAATCGTTTATGATCACATCACCCTTAGGTATTCCCAATACCTGTACATCCTGCATACTTGAAGACCTACGATCATCTTGAAGATATAGATCACTTTTACACTGTCATCTTCAGGGTTCGATCACTAAGTTTCTCAATCTTGATCTTTGGGATTTGGTATAGATCATATGCTTTCACAAAGCATATATCTTACCTTCAAATTCATGTCATGCTTCCAAAGCATGACGACCATGCATGGAATTTGATCAGTCTCAATACCTCATGAGTGAGCTCATGTCTCCTGGTTCACAAGTGAACATGTATGATCCCTTTGAGAGATTGTATTACTCATATGTCCTTACATGCACACCAACTCGCCGGTGTATAGACCTTGGTTAGGTCATCAACCTATTGGTCTGCCAAATGTACACACTCAGACATATAGTAACACATCTGTTCTATGGTCAGAGGATGTGTGCCTATGCTGTGACAGTATTCAACATAGGTCTTTGGTTATCTCAATCTCGTTAAGTCAACCCATTGACTCAACTAATCTGATACATCTGAATCACTATTCCCTTGCTGATGACCTGCATCAAGAGGTCGATCAAATATCGGCCTAATGAGAAATGATTGCCATCACCTACTCAGGCTGGAGATCATTGCTTGACAATCATTTGATGATGCTTGATGAGTCCTCTATCTAACTCCTTAGATATTCATCCAAGCATCAGCCTCTATGATTCAATCAATGAATCAACAGCTGTATGATTATCAAGTTGGTAATAGTACATAACCCTTATTGTATAGAGGGACCTTATAGTGCATCCATTCAATCAATCTCAGAAAGGGAGTGAAACAACACCATTAACTTTTATTGATAAATCATTTATTACAATAACATTTATTGTAGGAATGGTTCGCCTCGGGCTCACATTGCTAACAATCTCCCACTAGCCCTCAAAACCATTCAGGAACAATCTTTAAACCCATACTCATTACATGCTGGTCGAAAACCTTCTGTGTCAGAGGTTTGGTAAGAGGATCAGCAACGTTGTCGGCATAGGCCACCTTGGTGATGATGATATCACCACGCTTTTGAATCTCCCGAATGATGAGGTATTTCCTTTCAACGTGCTTGCTCTTTTGATGCCATCTGGGTTCCTTCGCCTGGGTAATGGATCCCGTGTTATCGCAGAGTAGCATGATGTGAGTATCAGAGGAAACTACGCCAAGCTCCAGGATGAACTTGCACAACCACACCGCCTCCTTTGCAATATCCGATGCAGCAATGTACTCAACTTCTGTTGTTGAATCTGCTGTAGTGTCCTGTTTCTTGCTTCTCCATCTCACAACACCACCATTCAACAGGAATACAAACCCTGATGTCGACTTTCGATCATCAATATCCGATTGGAAGTCAGAATCTGTATATCCCAAGACTTGGAGATCACCATCTTCATAGACCAAGATGTAATCTTGCGTCCATCTTAGATATTTGAATATGTTCTTTACTGCATTCCAGTGTTGCTCTCCATAGCAGGATTGGTAACGACTTACCACTCCCACTGCATGGAAGATATCTGGCCTTGTACACATCATGGCATACATTAAGCTTCCTATAGATGACGCATAAGGGCATCCAGCCATGGTTTTCTTTTCCTCAACAGTTTGAGGAGCCATCCCTTTAGATAGGTGGATACCATGTCTTAAGGGTAGGAATCCTTTCTTGGAACTATCCATACGGAATCGTTCAAGAATCTTCTTAATGTATCCACGTTGTGACATTCCCAAAATCCTCTTCTCTCGGTTTTTGAACAACTTCAGACCCAAGATGTAAGAGGCTTCTCCAAGATCTTTCATCTCAAAGGTATGGGATAACCAAATCTTCACACTGGTCATCATTCCTGTATCATTCTTAATGATAAGGATGTCACCTACGTAAAGCACGATGAACACAATGACGCTCCCACTAAGCTTCTTGTACACACAAGGTTCATCAGGATTCTGCACAAAATCATAACTCTTTATGGTTTTGTCAAATATGATGTTCCAACTATGAGAAGCGTGCTTGAGCTCATAGATGGATTTCTTCAGCTTGCATACTTTTCCATCCTCAGTTATGAAGCCCTGGGGCTGGTCCATATAGATATCCTCCTCGAGGTATCCATTGAGGAAAGCCGTCTTGACGTCCATCTGCCAGATGTCGTAGTCAAGATATGCAGCTATAGCTAGCAGTGTCCTAATGGATTTAAGCATAGCCACAGGAGAGAATGTCTCATCATAGTCGATGCCTTCTCTCTGTGTGTAGCCCTTGGCTATGAGCCGTGCCTTGAAAGTCTCTATTTTCCCATCAGGTCCCTTCTTTCTCTTGAAGATCCATTTACACCCAATGGGTTTTACCCCTTTAGGTGGATCCTCTAGGGTCCATACACCATTCTTATGCATGGAGTCAATTTCTGACTTCATTGCTAGCATCCATCTATCCATGTCATGATCCGCGGGTGCTTCATCAAATGAAGTAGGATTATTGTCAGTCTCACTTGACACATGGAATCCATACCTTTCAGGTGGTGCAACCATCCTCAAACTCCTTCGAAGAGGTATGGGTGTTTCATCTTTATTTATCTCTTCAGTTTCTGGTTCAGGAAGCTCAGAATCCTCAGGGGATTCAATGAGTTCCTCTACTTCATATTTGTCTTGACCTTCAAGGAAATCATTCTCCAGAAATTTCACATCTCTAGAAACAAAAACCTTTTGGGTCTCAGGGTCATAGAGTTGATATCCAACATCTCTAACATACCCGATGAAGTAACACTCACGAGTGCGAGATTCTAGCTTACTTGCATCCACATTCTTCGCATGGACCAAGTAACCCCAAACCCTCAAGTGATTAACACTAGGTTTGGTTCCATACCAGAGCTCAGGAGGAGTCTTAGGTACATATTTGCGAGGAATCTTATTCAGAATACATATTGCAGTCTCTACTGCATATCCCTAGAAACTAAGTGGTAAATGTGCTTTGCTCATCATTGAACGGACCATATCCATGATGGTCCTGTTGCATCTTTCAATAACACCATTAAGTTGGGGAGTTCTAGGAGGAGTGAGATTGGAGACAATTCCATTCTCTTTAAGGTATTCCTTGAATTCATCCGAGAGGTACTCGCCACCTCGATCAGATCGAATCCGTTTAATCTTCCTTTCGGTTTGATTCTGAACAAAGCCTTGAATTCTTTGAACTTTTCAAAGGTTTCAGACTTATGACGTAGTAGGAAGATAAACCCGTATCGCGAATGGTCATCAATAAACGTCAAATAGTATCGATATCCATTTCGAGTCGCGGTACTGAAGGGACCACATACATCGGTATGTATTAGGTCAATAATACCTTCGCATCTTGTAACCTTGTTACGGAAAGGCATACCAGTCATTTTACCTCAAATACAATGTTCACAGGTAGGCAAAGATTGGACTTATAGAAAATCTAAAGGTCCATCCTTTATCATTCTATTGATCCTATCAACAGATAAATGACCAAGCCTTTGATGCTAAATCAAATTCGAATGATTTTTATTCTCCCTGGATCTTTTAGGGTTTTTATTAGTGGTTGTAACATTCATGACATGCTCATCAATGCACAATTCATAGAGTCCACCAGAAGTCAAAATACCATCCGCAATATATTTATCATAATGATTTATGACTAATTTATTACAGAAAAGGAATGATTATCCACTTCTAACTAGCTTAGACACAGATATCAAATTCCTTCTGACTTCAGGTACATAAAGACACTCTTTAAGTACTAGGACTCTACCACTAGATAATGATAGTCGACAAGTCCCGACGACGACTGCTGCAACACTTGCATCAGATCCCATCTGGATGACTATCTCCCATTCTTCAAGCTTTCTAGTTTCGTGAAACAAATGCAACAAATTGCGTACATGAACAGAAGCACCAGAATCAACAACCCAACTTCCTTCTCGTCAAACGAGAAAATTGGTTTCAATGATAAAAGTAGATTTCATACCTGCTGGGGATTTACCTTTGTCGATCGATTTCAGGTATTTCGGGCAGTTATGCCTCCAGTGCCCTGGCTTCTTGCAGTGGTGACATACATCGGTTTTCTTCGATGCTATTAGAGTGGATGCATTGGAAGATGAGCCAACACCTTGACCCTTCTTCTTTCTCTTCTGGGCCGGGCCCTTCCAAGAACCTTGCTTCCGACCGCGCTTCCCTCTGACCTGTGCAGCCATTGCACTGCCAGCAGGACCATCTTTCTTCATTACGTCTTCTACAGACTTTAATGCAGCAAGAAGTCCATCGTTTGTCAATTCCAGCTTGTTCATGTGGAATGAAACCACAAAGTTATTGAAAGACTTGGGCAAAGACAACAGAATGAAATCAGATTGCATGTCTGCATCCATGTTTGTCCCAAGAGTTTCCAGCTCCGACAAGTACCCAAACATTTTGAGTACATGTTCACGGACTGACGTTCCTTCCTGCATCTTGCAGCGAACGAGTTCTTTCATAACGTTGTATCGCTGGGTGCGGTTAATGTCATCAAACATATCTTTTAGATTCTGTATTATTTCCTGGCATGTGCTCATCTCCACCTGTTGCTTCTGAAGAACATTGGAGAGAGAACCCAAGATATAGCATCTAGCCAAGACATGATCTTCATCATACTTGTCATTGTATGCTTTTTCTTCCTTCGTTTTAGGGCTTTCATGCTTGTCTTCTGAGAGCACATAACTTATGCGCTCAACCGATACTACAAGTTCCAAATTACGGATCCAATCTGAGTAATTTGGTCCGGTCAACTGGTTGACCTCCAGAAGCCTGCTTAGTGGGTTCATGGACTTCATTTTTTGAAATTGAGAATGCACTATATTAGACCATATAATCATACATTCAATTTATGATATTTGATTAAGGCATTTTAAATCAAATTAGTCTTGCTTTTTCAACTATGAAAGTTTATTCCCTCAATCACTTTCAAAGTAAGAGATATACTTACTGCTATATCTCAAGCAAGAATTGGGATCTCCTCTTTATCTTTGTCATATCCCAATAATATAAGAACCTATGACTCCAATAAAAAGAAGCGGGAACACATTCCGCCTTGCAAGTCCAACTTGCATTTCCCAATTTGGTCTTTAATACCCGGGCCCACCACTCCTAAGGTGGTGTTGACCCATCATTAAATGAACCAACCGTCAACAAGAATACAACTCCCTATGTGCAATCCAATATCGCCCCAATAATATCAGGATCCGATATTGGGGTCACTATGCATACGTCCTTACTCTTTCGAGAAGCGACGAGCTCAATCCAAATGTATCACATGCAGGAGCTGTCACTTCGGACAGGCGTCTCCTACATAAAATATCTGGCGACGGAACCCTTCGCCTTGACGGGAGACCATGGATGTCACTTATGTGATCCTCCGTCTCATATTCAAATTTTAATCAATTATCATGAATCATATTCACATAATTAATTCTTCCAAGGGAAATAATGACTCTATTCATAATAGAGTGTTTTAATTGGACATATTTAATTCAATCATATTAAATTACCAATTCAATCAACAAACTTGATTGTTTTACTTGATTATATATATATATATATGGTATTATCTCAAAGTATGTATTAATTCGAATTTTAATAATTATAAAATACATCATGATCTCTCAGGCATCATTCTTTCCCTACCCGCTGTCATGGCCAGTACCGGCGGGAGTGAGACGGACCGCATCCAGTGCAACCTGCTACCCCAGTGATCCCCGACTAGACACCATATCCGCCTTGGGAAAAATAATATCGAGACGATCACTTTGTACTTGAGACGATCATCGGTTCTTCAACCGAAATTATACCATATAGTAATAATCAAAATATTTTTGATTATAAGGAAATTTGCTAGACAAATTCCCAATCCTATTCAAGTAAGGAGTTTGATGATTGTGTTTCCAATTATGATCTAGATCAAATCTAATAAATTTATTGGTTGAGGCCAAGTCAATTAAGGAAATAATTATCTTCCAATATTTATCAAATATTTTCCATAATTATTTCATGAAATTAACAATTAATTTCACTAATTGACAATCACATGGTTCTTGATTAGGACTGTAATTTCAGCAGTGACCCCTACTTACTAAAATTAACATATCTCAATCAATTTAAATACAAATTAGACAAAATCAATTTTCAAAGATTGCTAATTTGATTTAGGACAGAACACAAGTGATATTTCACGCATTTTGAGGTAGATCAAAACAGTAATTAATTCATTAATCATGTTAAGATTTGCAGTTCCCGCAACAGTGAATAAATGTTCATTAAAACAACCATATCTCGAGCAAACGGAATCCAAATTACGTAAACTCATATCCTATGGTTTTCTTATTTAATGGAGAACACAATCCAAGTGATTAATTTGTGTTTAAATATTTTAAACAGGGCCAAATTTATTCACCAATCAGAAGTGTAAAAATCAAATGCGACAAAAACTTTCGCGACTTCAACGAACCCAAGTCGTCCTAGATTTGCAGATCATATCCAAAACCTTCAACCTGGATCTGATACCACTTGAAGGATATGGTATAATCCTCAAGTGCATAACGGAAGCATGAGCGTCTTATAGAATACGACGAAGAACGACTAGTCGAACTAGTTGTTCTATGCAACATAATTTAAAATTTTTCATGCGATGAAACCACATGATCCAAGAATGATTCTCGGATCGTTTCATCTATAAGCACAACAAGTATAAAGGAATACCTCTTGAAGCGTGGTTGATCGAGTCTCTACAAAAAGAGACCTCCTGTCTCAAGTCCGATCATCAGAGAAGAAGCTTGCGAGCGCAGGGATGAGTCACGTGATCCTCACAATCCAACGAGTTGATCCAAGCACGGTGATCTCCTGATCTCGTCGTACGAGATCGAACATCTACTTCATGAGCGTAGCACTCCAAAGAATACGGAGAACCGAAGAACGTCGAAGCGGCGACGCCGTGGCGAGGGCATCGACGGCTATCTCCTCTAGGGTTTGGTGGACGACCACTAAGGAGAGGGAGAGAGGGTTGACATGTGGGAGGAAGAGAGAGAGATGTGCTTCAAAAGCATGACACTTGAGAGCATGGTATGCCTCTCTATTTATAGAGTTTTGGGATCCATGGATCTCAATCCATGGGACTCATAAAATCAACGGATGAATTTGATTTATGTTTAATCCAATGGTCAAGATTGTTGTTGGTAAAAGCCAACAACTAATAGCTTAATTTAGATCAAATACATTTGACAAATAAAATATACATCAATCCTAAATTAAACCAATCAAATAAGGGAGATTACCAACATGGAGATTGCCTTCCCATGCATCATGGTGGACGGCCACCAATTTCCATATTGGTTATGGTGGCCGTCCACTTGATTGCAAGTGGGAGCAATCTCATGAGATTTCATGAGATTGCTTATCTCCATGGAAATCTCCTTTATTTAATCCAACAACTTTTGTTGTGATTTATTCTACAAAAATAATTCATAATTAATTTTGAGAATATTGCAATCTTGCCATTGGAAATTTGTGAATCACATTCACAACCCGAAACAAAATATAATTTACATTTTCAATTAATTACACAATGTGTATCCAATACAAATTAATAATTAATCAACAAATATAAATTATAATTAGCTCTCTCTAATACATTATAAATCATATTTATAATATATTATGAATAATTCGATATTGCTATCCACATTATTCTTATCCACAATAATTAAATCACATTTAATTATATTGGATAATTTCTACATACTTCAAGATAATTAAATCACATTTAATTATCAATTTCTTAATGCTTAGATCTTATGGAATTATTCTTGAAACCTTCCAGAATAATGCGATTTCTCCTCAGATACTTGGAGATAAGGACATGGCAATTGTATTGTTCCACGTATAGTGACTTGGATATTGAGATCATATCTCAAATCCAGATCTCATGGACCTCCCATAGATGCTTGATTAAATCAAGGCCATAAACGTAATCTTCTTATTACATCTGAATCTCATACAGATCAATGTCCAATATATGGACTAAGATTAGGTCACTTCTCTATTGAGAGGAGTCACTAAAATCCAGACTTATTTCATCACTCCCTCAGAATGGAAGCGTCATGGTTATACAATCGTTTATGATCACATCACCCTCAGGTATTCCCAACACCTGTACATCCTGCATACTTGAAGACCTATGATCATCTTGAAGATATAGATCACTTTTACACTATCATCTTCAGGGTTTGATCACTAAGTTTCTCAATCTTGGTCTTTGGGATTTGGTATAGATCATATACTTTCACAAAGCATATATCTTACCTTCAAATTCATGTCATGCTTCCAAAGCATGACGACCATTCATGGAATTTGATCAGTCCCAATACCTCATGAGTGAGCTTATGTTTCCAGGTTCACAAGTGAACCTGTATGATCCCTTTGAGAGATCGTATTACTCATATGTCCTTACATGCACACCAGCTCGATGGTGTATATACCTTGGTTAGGTCATCAACCTATTGGTCTACCAAATGTGCACACTCAGACATATAGTAACACATCTGTCCCTAGTCAGAGGATGTGTGCCTATGCTGTAACAATATTCAACATAGGTCTTTGGTTATCTCGATCTCGTTAAGTCAACCCATTGACTCAACTAATCTAATACCTTCGAATCACTATTCCCATGCAGAGGACCTGCATCAAGAGGTCGATCAGATATCAGCCTAATGAGAAAGGATTGCCATCTCCTACTCAGGATGGAGATCATCATTTGATAATCATTTGATGATGCTTGATGAGTCCTCTATCTAACTCCTTAGATATTCATCCAAGCATCATCGTCTATGATTTAATAAATGAATCAACAACTATATGATTATCAAGTTGGCCATGGTACATAACCCTTATTGTACAGAGGGACCTTATAGTGCATTCATTCAACCAATCTCAGAAAGGGAGTGAAACAAAATCAATAACTTTTATTGATAAATCATTTATTACAATAACATTTATTATATGAATGATTCGCCTCGGGCTCACATTGCTAACAAATGATATGGCTTGAGGTGTTCAAGGGAACGCCTCGAGGGATCCATGCTCTTCTTCTTCTTACCAAATAACTGACTAGAGGACGGAGCAACTGGTTTATCGAGATGGGTCAATCTGGTCTTAATTGTCTCTTTTGGTTGCGGTCTAGAAGGTGAGGTGCTGACAATCGAGTCCTCATCAGTTGAATAATCATTATAACATTCTTCCCTGGTCAACAGACGTCTCGTGTGTGGTGTGTTTGTGGTGCTCCAGGTTGGCTTTGCTTGTGTGGAATCACAGTAATGATCATGGCTATCCAAAATAACCGTGTCTAGGTGTGGTGATTCGGATGTGTCTGGTTTGGTAAAAGATGCCACCTTTTGATGTTCTGAAGTTTTGGTGACATAATAAATTTTCTGAGTCAGATCTTTGAGTGGTTCAAGTACTTCATTAATTACAGCCGCCTCAAAAAATTGACCACTCAATTAATAGTGATAATCCTCGTAAATATGATCCAATTCCTTATAAGCTCTTGTATTTGGGTTCATCATAGGAGCAGTGTCAGGGTGGTTCTTCATAAAGGTGTGGTGAGACTCAAAGTTCGATTCAACAGTCGATTTCTCGGGTGCCTCTCCTAGGGTTTGTGTATGTGTTTTATGAGGAAAGGTCTGATCATGTGAAGTGGTAGTATCTTGATCACGATCGTCGGTTTCATGTTCGGTTATCTCAGGGTCAAGTCTGTCCTCGAGAGTTTGATCATTAAGGTTATGGTTCAAGAATTTAATGTCTTGAGTCTAGCAATCGATAGTCGCTCTAGCAGAGGCTAAGAACAGCTTTCCTAGAATGATGGGAGACTCAGACAACTCTCCTTTGTGCTCAATGTATAGGACAACTAAATCCACTCTATGTTTTACACATTTTAAGTTCATGATGATAGAAATAATTCCTCTCGATCTTTTTGTGGATCACTGGGAATTGAACTACCACTTTCGTCTTTCTAAGCTGTCTGAGTTCGAATCGGTCAACCACATACTTTAGGAGTATGTACATGGTGGAATCATCATCAATCTGAACATGAGTAAACTCGATATTCTCAATTTTACAAGTCATATTGGTTAACCGTTCGACTTTACGATTTTTGCCATTTTGGGCCAGCACCATTGAACTGGCCATAGTTATTAAATGATATTCGGTTCGATATCTTTTCTTGCCCATCTTCTTAGGAGATAATCGACTCTTCACAAATCTTTGAAAATCAAGTACATACTCTATGGTCTTGATTAATGGAAGCTCTAAGATTATACTTTTACAAAATGCTCCATATCAGTGTTGTCCAATTTTTTTGAATTTTCTATTTTTTCTTGATTTTTGGTATTTTTACTGGAGTCAGTAGAATGGTCAGTGGACTGGTCAGATGCTTGTGGTATCTGTGGTGTATTTGTTTAAAAATTTTTCACTGAATGTGTCTCGGGTTCTCTATGTGTGGTTCTCACTTCTCCTACGATTTTCACAGGTCCTTTACTATTTGGATGACATTATCAAGTTGTTCTATCAAAGCATCAACTCTCTGTTTGATTCGAGCTATGTCATCCACTATCGTCTCATAACTTAGATATGATTGACTATTCTTGACATGCCGTGACTCCGACATGTATTCCTGAGTCAAGTAATAGTCATAAGTGGTGTTGGCTGGGTCATGAGTCATATTTCCTTGACTCTGGCTCTCATAGCTCTGGTCAAACGGATTGTATGCAGAGAGAGAGAGACATTGTGAATAGGGGATGGTTTCTATAGTGAATTCTTAATCATAAATGGGAATCGTGTTTATCTATTAAATTCAGTTATGCTCATGTCCATCTGTGAATTCGCTTGTTCCATTATTTCTTAATAATAACCATTCGATTCTGCAAGCGATTCATGTATTGAATATTCAATCGAAGGAGTGGGGTGGAATGAGGGTGGAGTGTATGACGGCTGGGGGAGAACCAACTTAAAGGGAGGATTCTCCTGATATGAAAATGAAGAGGAAGATGGTCGGGATTCGGCCGTGTAAGTGCGACCCACGAAGTCTTAGTATGAATGCCAAAATTCTAACATCTTCGAAAAGGACAGTGAAGATGGTTAGTGAAACCTTGATCTGTATGTGCAAGTGTACTGTCTTTGAAATTCAATACATAATGAAAACCCCAAATTCACCAATTCAAAGTGAAGGTCATGAAAGTTTGACCATTTATCTGTTCGATTTTAAATTGGTGATAATTCCAATCTTGCGTTCTTAAGTGAGCTATTAGGTGCTGGAAATTCTTCTAAAGACTGGACCGAATTCTTCGGCTAGTTGCATCCACTTTCAGCCAGTATGGGTGTAAGTCTGGACCATAAAACGGCTACCCGTGTTACTTGAGGACGGTGCCAATCACGTTGTCCTTTAACCACCACTTTGCTAAGGGAGACCATAGCTCCCTTAGTGAGAAGTTGCTAGTTGTTTTTAGAATTATTAGTCCAAAAGAAGATTTCATAATTTGGCTCTATCCTAAGTGTCCGTCCCTCACTCACTCAGAACAATAAATGAATACAAGGACGGGGTTATTCTCCCACAAAAATTCTCAATTTTATGGGTTAATTTAAGTCGGCCTTATTTAGCGGTCCTAATTTTATTTGGTGATCACTGAAGTTTTTAGATGAGCAAAAAGCACATGTTTATAGTCCGTTCCCAATTTCCTTTAGATCTTAAGTGGAAAACAAGAGGGGGAAATCGAGAAAAGCCGATGCACGTGAAATCAGTGATGTATGCTCAGATAGAAGACTTATAGTGCTTCTTCGCAACCTCCATGTGGGATGAAAAAGAAGAATTTTAAATTTATTCTATATGAAATGCAAGCCATCAAAACTACACCTAGCAGGAAGTTCTATTAGCCGGGAAGAATTGAATTAAATTTTGACTAGGTTAAATGTTCTAAAAGTGCATCTCAATTAAGTGCGAAGTGTGGTCCTAAGCTTTACGAGCACAAGCAATGAAATCCTAGTAGCTTTAATAGTATTATGTGCAGGTTTAACCTACGAATCACTCAAGTCAGGCCCCACCCTCACCGGAGAGTGAAACAGGTCCGACACACCACATAAAAATCCAAGTCCTATTTACACGCGTGAGATTCCAAACGGAAACCACTATAAATATGCAATTAATTACAAATTAATAAAAGACGAACACCCACTCTCTCTCCAAAAATAAGAAAATAAATACTTCGTGCGTCCAGTAGCTTCGAGTTGCGTCCGCTTCCAAGAAAGCTACTCCATGTCCACCAGGTACCTCGCACAAAAAATAAGCGATCAAATATCAGAGAGATGTTCACAGAAAAACGTATAAAAATAAAAGAAAAAATGTTGAGAAAAATAAATGGAGAAATAAATACAAGAAAATCGGGGTCAGACTACCTGGGATAAACAAACCTAAAAATTTAATTACCTAAAAATTAAACCTAAACCTTATACCTCCCCGACAATGGCACCATTTGAAGGGCACTAAAATCCCTATGTTAATTTTGTGAAATTAACGAATAAAGTGTCGAGGTTGTAGTCGGGAAACAATTCGTCAACAATGATGATCACACCTAGAAATGATATGGAAAACTGAGTCTCGATGCAACCGTATTATTTATTTTATTTGGGTAAGTCCCAAGGTTGAACTCAGGGAGGTAATCTGAGGGTCTAAGATTAATAATTAAATAATCTAGAAATTGGGATTTCCAAAAGAGAAGTAGATGAATATTTTTGGAGTTTTTTTAAATCTTTTTTAGCTTTTTATTTATTTTGTTTAAATATGTAATTAATAGCGAAAAGAAGAAACATGATGCATGAATTTGCAAAATAATTTTAAAGAAAGCAGAAGGATGCTATGCTATGTGGTAGAAAAATGAATAAACAAATGCAATACTTTTGTTGAATTTTTAAATGATGCAAAACGTAAATGCAAGTGAGGGTGAATATGAAAGTGAAGCAAGCAAAGACCAAGTCAAGCCAGGTAAATGAGCCTGCCCTACAATCTTTATCGCAAATAATTAGTCAATTAAGCTCTGATTAATTTCCCAAAATATATTCCAGCAAATAAAAGCACAATTAATTGAGCAAGAGAATCAATGAGTTAATAGACAAGTGCTCAAAAATGACCCGAACAGAACATCAATTAATTACTATCAAATAATGCCTCAAAAATACGATCTTAGTGTTATGGATGAAAGAGCATGAAATAACGATTAAAATGACATCAAGAATGTCAAATTCCAAAATAATGCTCAAGATATGAATTTGTGAAGTTCATGGACTAAATAGTAATTAAAATAAATGAATATCATACAGATATACCCTTGTAGAGGGTTATTTTGTAGTTATTCAAAGTCGCATGCGACTCCTGGTAATTTCTCCATGGTGGGGGCTCGTTTGTAATTCCTGGATCTTCATAGGGCTTCAGTGTAATTTGCTAATAGAATACGTGCAGGGCACGTGATGTGGGCCTCTTTGCTGTTATTGAAGAAGGCAGGGGCCGGTGCGCAATTTCCCACATGCGCGTGCTGCGCACGTGGGCACCGCAGGCTCAGGCAGCAGCTCGAGTCCAGGCCTCCACACGGCACTAGCTGATGGCTTCGTCTCACTTGAAGAGATAGGCTTGGAACCTAGGCTCAGGTGAGACCTGGGGCGTCTAATGAAGATCGATCCGAGGGCTGTGCTTCGGGCAAGCTTGGACGGTCTAGATGGCTTGTGTTATTGATCCTAAGGTGGATGTAGTCTCAACCTGGGATGGACAAGATGCGACAGCTGCTGCAGGGTGCTTTTGTGAACAGCGAAGGTGGAGTGAAGGCAAGGGCGTGGATGCGTTGATGGAGGCTATCGGTTGGAGTGCGGTGATTGTAGCTTGAAGTGGTTGTGTGAGGTGGCTTTGCTTGGAGATGACCGTGCAGAGCGAGGTGTAGGAGGCTTGCTCCTGAACTCAGACGAAGTGGTGGATGGGGATGCTCTACTTGGCGATGGATGGAGCAATCAATGAGGGGTTGCGTGAACGGGAAGGCATAGGAGAAATAGGGGTGAGTGGATCAACGAATGATGTCGGAGCGGGTTAATGAAGTTGTAGCGGAGCAGAAGGAGAAGAAAAGGTGGAAAAAGGTGATACCTGGAGCTATGCAGAGGAAGGAGGAAATAACAGAGAGGTGGAAAATGGAATGAGCACATGGGATAGGGATTGGGCTTCCACCCTCTTCGATATCTTCGCTTCGAGTCGCGCAACGGATCACGACGAAGCTTGGGATGATCGTGCCTTGGAGGTTATCGTCGGAGAGAGGAGGGCTGTCACCACCTCCACCCTAAGCTCTCTCTCTCTCCCTCTCTCATTCACTAGTGGCTATGGTGGACAGAACGATGGATCCTCTGCTCGAGGTGTCAGAGATGGATTTTATAAGAGGCAGAGATCGCTCGGATAGGGTGATGGTGGTTGTAGTGAAGGTATAGATCAAGCGGTGGTCAGAGGAGACGTTGAGGACTGTTGTAGCCGAGAAGATAGCGGGAGATGGGAATAAGGTTCTGCGTTTGGGGCATGGGTTATGGAGGATGGGTCAACACCGGAGGATGCAGGTTCAGGTGATGGCTTCTTGATGAGATAGTGTTGCTTGGGTTGTAAGTGATGGTAGGGGAGTTGGTTGGAAGGAGGGTGCAGCTTTGAATGAGGAGATCAGGAGGAGGTAGTTGAAGGCGGCAGAGCAAGCAGGAAGAGGCAGTGGTGATTCGCTGGGGAAGAAGGAGCCTCGCGTGCAAGGCACGTGGGGACAAGTTAGATGGACTCATGTTCATAGCACATGTGGGGGTGGTAGGAGGAGGTAGTTGAACAGACCCATGTGGCCCAGAGGCGTTATGCCACGTAGCAGGGTTAACAGAATTGGTTGACCAGGCTTAAAATGAATGATTAATTCTATTAAAATAAGTAGATGGACTCAAATGCAAAAGTGCTCAACAAGAAAAATGTGCCTCTAATTATGATGTACAATTCTCATGAAGGATTCATATGCAAATGAAATGTGGTGTGCAAGACAAGAATATTTTTTGTGATATTTTATGTGTATAAAATACCATTTTTTATTTTGCAATTTTTATTTGATTTTTAATGATAGATAAATGCATGGAAAAATCAAACATGCTAAGAAATAATGCAATGGGCTCAGATGTGATTTTTTTGGAAATTTTATGATTTTGAATAGGTTAAAAAATTGGGGTGGTTAATTATGTACAAGGGATTATGTGAATAAGCTCTAGTCAGAATTGATCTTTTTCTTTACTTTTCCGATTTTTTAGGTTTTGATTTTTATATGATTTATTAAAACAATGAACAATTAAAGAAATGAAAGAGAAAATAGTTAGAATAAATGAAATATGCACATGAAATAATAGGTCAAAATTAGCGAAAATGTACAATGCGTAAAAGAGGTTCGAAATTGAACTTTCACAAATGAGCTCCGATTTTTATGAGATTGATCTTCTTTTCAATGTATTTGAATGTATATTACTTTAAAAGTGAGTAGAGTGAAATCGGGCACTATATGAGAAGATATCAACGTTTTAATCTATCTTCCCGAAAATTAGGGTCTGGGTTTTATTGGTTAATTTTAAAAGTTAACATTTTTTAGTATTTTTCATGGATTAAGGTTGATGGTATGTACAGACCAAAGTTAATTTCAGGCCAATTGGAGTTAGCACATATTAATTAAGAATGCATGAAGGTAGGTGAAAATATACAAATGAATATTAATGCATACATGAATGCTAATTTATGTAAATTAATTATGAGTGCATGAAAGTTAATTTTATGAGGTTAACATGCTTTCGGAATGAAGCTCTATTTTCAGCTAATTAGAGTGATGAGCCACAAATTCATCAGTCTCGAGCAGCGGATCAGCGTCAAAAAATTGGCGAAGGCAGGAGGTAGGTGGACTGACAGAGGGAAGGGACGAAGATCGTGCCGTTGACATGGGGCAACTCTCTGAGGCGTCTAATTGGTACACATAGACCAATAAGTGAATTTAGAGGGATAATCCCCTTATTAATTCATTTTAAAATAATGAATGATTTTATTATTTTTAGGTTACAACATAAAATTTATTTGTAATTTTATGTATTATTTTATTCTGATTTTTATTTATTTTTACAAACAAATTTATGACATGGTAATATTTACAAGTATAAGTATATGTATTTATACATGTATTTGGGTCTTTTATTTTGTATTTTATATAGGATTTTTATCACTTGTGCCCCTCCGAGATATTGCAATTTCAGTTATGCCCCTATCTTTTTGGTAATATCAATTGTGCCCCTCACTTCTTGCTAATCTATCACTTGTGCCCCTCGGGTCACTGACCGTCCATAACCAACACAAATGGACGTTAACTTCAAGTACACAAATGGAACTAAATTAAAAAAAAGATTGAAAAGTCCTCCTCCTCCCCCGTCTTCTTCCTTCCTTCTCCTCCTCCTCTCCCATCTTCTTCCTCTCCCACCTCCTGCTACCTCGGCCTCCCCCCACCCCCTGCCGCCCTGACCTCCCCCCACCCCACCCACCCCGTTGTCTCACAAGGAGCCCCCAACCCCCCAGTTCCTCCCGGCGCTCCACGCCCAGCCGACCAGCTCCCCCTCCCCCCCCAGCCCAGCTCCCCTATTCGACCTAGGTTCCCTTTGGAACCACCCAACACCGCACAAGGAGCCCCATCTCCCCTGCTCGACCCCGCCCACCCCTGCCCGACGCCACATAAGGATCCCCCAACCCCCCCTCCCCCCAGCGCTCCGCGCCCAGTCGACCAGCCACCCCCCACCCCCCCCGAGCCCAACTCCCATGTTCGACCCAGGTTCCCTTTGGAACCACCCGACGTCGCACAAGGAGCCCCAGCTCCCATGCTCGACCCCGTCCACCCCCCGCCCAACGCCGCACAAGGAGCCCCCAACCCCCCTCCCCCCGGCGCTCCGCGCCCAGCCGACCAGCTCCCTCCCGTAAGATAATTTTTTTACTAATTGATTCATAAAAATTCATCAAAAATTTCAACAAAATTCACCGTTTAATACGTAATGAGTGATATATCCATGAAAATGCAAAAAATTAGAGATTCGATGGATGCTTGAAGGTGTCACTAAGAGAGAGAAATTATGAAGAGAAAGGAAGAAAAACAAATGGAGGAGGAAGAAGATGAAGAAGATGTATGGACAATAATACCCCTCTTAACTGCACCAAGGTTTGAAAAAACCATGGTTAAGTCAACTCATCGACGGTTAATTTGACGGAAGGGCACAAGTGATAACAGATAAAGAAGTGAGGGGCACAATTGATATTACCAAAAAATAGGGGCATAACTGAAATTGCGATATCTCAGAGGGGCACAAGTGATAAAAATTCTTTTATATATTATTATTATATACATGTATTTTATATATTTATAACTTATTTTAATTACATATTTACATATTTTTGGTTTATTTTTCAGAATTTGAATATTTACTTAAATAATTAACTACATGTATATATAGGTATAGTTTACCTATATATTCTATAGCTTTATTTATTTTATTGTATTTTCCTGGTTTATTTTATTTTTATTTACATGTATTTTGAATAATACTTACATGTATATAAAAATATAAGAATGCTAAAAGTATAAAGGATAAATATATTGAATTTTATATACAGGTATACCGTACAATAGGGACCCAAAAGCCAACTTTTATATCTTAAATCTAAGATGAATGAAACCATTCATTAGATAAATAATTAAATTTTATGAATAATAAAGGTGAGTTTGGTGAATTTTGAGTATGTATGGAGGAGAAACATGTTTGGGAAGTTTTCTTTGCGATTTTTGTTTTGTGTATTCCGGGTGCAATATTTTTCAGTGAAATTAATTTATATTTTTCTTTATATTTTTTTTGTTCAACTTTCATCTAGAGGATTTTATTATTTGAGGTATAAAAATAAGAAAATAAAATAGTCCCCAAAAGCCTATTATTAATAAATAAAAATTAGGGTTTTAGTTGTATTATCTGTAGACTTTCTCTACCCTATCTCCTCCTACTTTATTCCTTCTCGACCTAGTCATCATGATGATTGGAACTCAAGGTCTAGGGTCACTCAGTTCCTTTGACACTTCATTTTTTTTCTTTTTTTATTCTTTTATTTCGAAATTAGATACATTATTTTATATAGTATTTAAATGTCAATAAATGGTTATTATTTTGTACAGATTAATGCTATATACATGCATTTATTTAGGGATTTAATGTCAAATGAAAGAAAAAAGATGATGAAATGAAGATTCATCATATCCCAAGTATATTTTTTGTGAGAGCCTTCATCTCATCATGTACAGTAAGGGCTCAAGCAAGATCATTTTTAGCCTCAACCACATTCCTAGGAACATCACTCAATAATAATTTGCAATTTAATTTGGGTTTCATTTGACAAGATCTTTCCTTCGAAGTTAACATATTCAATCTAAGTTTAAGTAGGTATTAATATAAACGACATGCATTATACATATTTAGAAAATAGATTGAATGCTATAACTTACATATTGTCTCATTGTAGTTGTCATTTTGGCGGGTTCAAGACCGATGAACCTGTTTACATATAATTAGGGTGGAGCATTTAATCGGACCAGTCCAAATCCCACATTGACTCCAGCCGCCAAAATCTAAGCTCAACTCGAACCTAATATTTATGTGGGCCCGACCCAGGCTTTAACTTCTGTCATTTTGAAACCCGGCTGGACCCAACCCGAACCCACTAAAATCAACCAAGATCCGGCTGGGCCCGCACCCCCCGAAAAAAACTCCAAAACCCTCGTCATCCATGCACGATTGGCACACCTTCCTGCCCCACCACATCATCCCTTCGGCTTCACCCCTGATCTCATTATTATTATAGACTTATTGTGACATATGTGTGTATGGTATCCTATAAAGATCAACGACGATGCTATCTGTTTCAACTATTGATAATAAATAACATATAAGAACGGAAATATGGAATATAACAAACGAAAAGATGAGGAAACGTCTCATATTTCTTCCATATTCTTGCACACGTCGATCTGCGAGGGCAGCAGAGGAGTATGTAACCACTGACAGCAAGATTGGAGGGCATCATCCAGCAGAAGGCTCCGGCAAAGGAAGGAAAGCCCGAAAATTTCATACAGATGCTGGATCTCGTCGACAAGTCAGAACGGGCCCAACCCTGCCCGATCCCGGGCTCAAATAACCAGGCCTTGGGCCGGGCCCAAGTCATCATTTTCCTATTTTTTTCAGCTGGGACCCGGCCTGTCGCTCAAGAAAAAACTGAGGGCTCCAGTCGAGTTTTTCTAGATTGGGCCGAGTCGAGTCTAATGCTTCACCTTATATATAAGTATTGAGGATGTAATGTAAATGTCATCTTGTGAGAGTTATTTTTTGAACATATCAAAATTGATGGGAAGAAATTTATTTTATTGAGAAATTTGATTATTTATAGATTAATTCATCATTTTATTGCAATTTTGAGGCTTTCAATATTGGAAGATTTGAATGTACATCTTATTAAATGTCAAGGTGGAACAGGTAAGTATATGTATATCCTTTTTGTCATGAATCACACCTACGGGTATAACACCATTCTCCATGAATGGCTTGTCAAGGAGTCGATAATTTGGGATTATTTGTGAAGAAAAAATTATCATATTAAAATCAAATAAAAAAGATTAAAGATAAATTCCAGTGGATTTTTCATGACAGGAAATTCGTCACGAGTACTGGCATCTATTTCAAACTATCTTCAATGGCCTTACTGTGATGTGCAACTTTTATGAGGATCAATTTGTCATAAATAGTGTTTCCTAGGAATGTCTCTCTTTGTCCTGACGGATTGTGATTTATATATGACGGAGTTGGTCGTCACGAAAAACACGTTTCGTGTAATAATTAGGGATGCATGGAGATCGGATTAGATTGGATTTTAAATTAATTTGTGTCCAATTCAATCTTAACGAAATTTTATTTTTCGAATCCAATCAAATCCATCATATACTTTAATCCGATCCAATCCAGTCCATCGGATTCCAGATTGGGTTGGATTTTTATACATATTTTCCCGCTCAAGAGTCTGCTCTCTCATGTTTGTATTTTAAAGCATACTACCCTTTTTTTTTTAGATAAAAAGCTATATTTTAATAATATCTTAAAAATCAATAATATGAATAAATTTGAAAATGAAGAATGGTATTTATCAGTTGCGCCACTATGAGATATTGCAATATCAGTTATGTCACTTCCTTTTTTGAAATATAAATTGTGCCCCTACCTTCTTGCAAAATTCACATCTCTACCCTTCTGTTACGGTAAAGTAAGGGCATTACTAATATTACAAAAGGACAAAACTATTAATTATACAATAGGTAGGGACCATGAAAGGCCGTATCCCGATATATCGACGATATATCGGCATCGACAGGTCACCGATATATCGCCGATATATCCGATATCGGGTATCGACAAGCAAAAAAGGCGAGCCGAATCCCGATATCGGCGATATGGCATCGATATATCGCCGATATATGGACGATATATCGGTATCGACATGGTACCGATATCGATACTGATATCGATATGTCCTTCCATAGTAGGGACACAACTGATATTCTAAAAAAAGGGAGGGGCATAACTTATATTGTAATATCTCAGAGGGGCGCATCTAATAAAAATCCAAAAAACAAAGATCACATAATCAAATAAAAAGTTGAATGATTCCATTAATTCAATATAAAAATTGAAGACCACATATTAAATAATTATATTGAATTTGAAATTTAACTTTCTTCTTATAAATGATGCATTAGAATGTGTTTTTTTGTAATTAATTTCCTACAAATTATTCAAATAAGAACAATACAAGCTACCGAATAAGGATAGAAAGACAAGTAAGATAAATAAAAAAAACATGATCGCTATAGTCATATATTGGCGAAGTTCATGATTAATTTAGAGTTTTAAGATATGTCAAAGCCGAGCCACTTCAAAGAGCACCTTTTTAACATTTGGCTTTCGAGAGAGAAGAAAGGTTGGTGACACGATGATATGTATCTAAGATTGATGTAGAAAAGTTGAGATGAATGACATTGATTATGGTTAAACAAGGAATTTGAAATGTGTGCATATAGATATAATGTACACATGTATGTATCTATGTTTGTTTTTTAGTATGCATGCATATGTGTGTTTTTAAACGGAGTAATGGATTGGATCGGATCGTATTTCAATAAAGATCCGATCCAATCTATATTTGAACGGATTTGAATATTCCAATCCAATCCGGAATCACTAGAATGATAAAGCCAAACCAAACAAATTCAATAGCATCAGATTTGATCAGATTACGTATTTTATTTGATTCGTGTGCACCCCTAGTAATGACTTTCATTGTTTATTACAACATTAGCCATGATTTAGTTATTTTTAAAATATTTTCTAATATCTAAGAATATATAGTACTTTTACTTTAATTAGATCCGCTAACTAAAAAAAATAAGATGGTATCCTTTCGGTATGTAATTTTTTCGGGTGTTTTATCAAAAACAAAGAATTTCTTTTTTTATTTTTTTATAAATCAAATTCTATGTAACGATTTTATAGAGAGTGTCATTTGACCTCTACGATAAAACTAGAGAGGGCCATCAGATTATTACCTTAATCTAATGCAATTATGGAGATACATAAATGCAAGTATTCCATATACGACGCATATTGCTTTTCTTTTCGACGACATGCATTTGACTTTGGGCTAATTGCATCACACGATACACACTACTTTTCTACATAGACAGCCTTTAATTGACTCCAACAAAATCGAACAAGAGTACATTCACCGTCTAATGAAAGGATCATCGGAAGCTTAAACAATAAGTGATGACAACATCCATCCGAATTTCTTGTCTCCTCCAGTATTTTCGTCATGTTGGTGAGAATTTGCAACATTACTCCTTAACTGATATGATGAGGTGTGAGTAGTCAACATTTATCACCACAGAAGAGACATCAAGGGATAAGTACATGGTAGGTGACCTTCTCCTTGCATTTTTTTTCGGTTCTCTAAGGGAATGTTCGTTTGTTCCTCTAATTTCTTATCTCTTCATATCCGGTCAATGTTTTGATCTTTGAGTCATATTGAGAAATAAGGTCTCCTTTACTATTCCTCCATCATTGGCCTCTCCCGCCAAAAAATACATATAGCTACCACTTATCTAATACATCCCCTTTATCTTTCCTTATCCTCTCCATCCAGGCGAACATATAATAACAAATAACTACCACTCATCCCTCCTTATACCTTGTTATCATCTTCCTCCAACCGAACAGAAACAATCAATTTGTCGAGTTAAGCAAAAATGCATCGACCTTAAGAGTAGATATTTATCCAATGGAAATTCTGATGCTGTAACAAGTCACAGTACAATTTATTCTCTAAGATACAATGGCAAAATATTGGTAGGCATGCACTCATCAACGTCAAGATCGATTGAGCAACGAAGATCTTCCTTGTGGATGGACTCACTCAATTATGCGAGAAATGAAGAGGAAGGATAGAATTGCGGTGTGTTTTCTCAACAAAAAAAACTATTTAGGACCAATCCACTATCAATTTAAATGGTTGCAATTAAATGCAAAAGACATCAATGAGCACAAGGCTTGGAAAAAACTCCATGTTACATGTAACGTGAGAAGGTCATAAAAATTTGGCATTAAAATATTAGCATTAACATAGTGACCTTAGAGATGTAATGCCACAAGGGCAATTGACATTCTCATTAACATAATGACGTTAACTTAACATATCAACGTTAAATATTATTCCTGCAATGACGTTGGAATAGGAAAAGAGCATAAGACGAATTCACAAGATAAATTCATGGTCTTCAAGATAAGTATAATGTCTAATTCCTATTAATGGCATAAAGATTATTAATCCTTAATACTATATTTAGAAGAATAATGAGTATTTGAAGAGTAATAAATATAGGAACAATTAATCACTATTCCGAATACTCTTTTGAGTAAATTACATAGAAGTTTCTGAACTTTACACTTAAATTCAATGTAATTTACACTAAAGATCATAATGTAGTATCAGATTTTTACGAACAGTTTCAATATAGTACTTCCGTTATCTTTTTCATTAAATAAGTAGTTAGTTACATATTTTGGACCATAATACCCTTCCACCTCACATTAAGCTCCACCCCCCCCCCCCCCCCACCCCCCACACACCTCCACCCCCACTCCTGTCTCATCCTCCTCCTCCACCACCTCGCGTGCTCTCCTCACACGGTCCACCTTCGACCTCCGTGGCGCATAGGTGCCCACTCCAAACTTTATTAGGTTATTAGTCACCATGGACTCACTCGTGGATTGTGGTTGCACAAGCAACCGGTGTACTTGTAGACACTACCAATCTTCCACGCCAACGACTGGAGCTTCTCGTGGGACGTCAACGTGCTCGGTGGCACCAACGTCTACCTCCGTCGGCGCTAAGGACATCTACGCCACCATACGCCAGCTCGGTGTGACTCACGTGTGCCACAGGGTTGGTAAGACCTGTATACATTTCAGGCAACCTCATTCATATAATCCCCATTTAAATTTGATTTCATTCCTAGGTGCTACTCAAATTCTTTTGATTCCATTTGTTCTCCCAACCGATCCATTTCGTGTAATCCATTCTCCATGTTTTCGATTGCAATTTGCTTTTATGAAGATTTAGTGCTTGTGTGTTCATTTTGAATTCCAGTAAGAAATTTTTATGCTCAATTTCAGATCTCAATTCCTGTCCATCATTATCATATACCTTAGTCTTCTCGAATCTGAGGATGTTGCAAACCGTGAGCACCCATCATCCAAGAAACTGTATTTATCTTTAAAATTCATGTCTCGTAGCTTCTTAAAGAATTTGTTGAGCATTTATAGGGGAATGCATCTGAGAATTAAGTTCATTCGTGCACGATCAATCAAGGAGCCCAAGCGATCCAGTCCTGTTGCAAACCACCTACGCGAAGAACGCCAGAGGGAAAGAAGCCCTCGAGGCCCTAAGTCGTTCCTTCCACCAACGAAGAACTTCAAGCATCAGATGAGGAAGGCGGCTCGACATCCCCCAGATCACGCATGCACCACTTCTAATCGAAGCGGCTCGGCGAAACTTGCAGTTAAAGAATCGATTGGCAACACCTGATCGAAAAAGAAGAAAGCCATACAAAAATTGGTATAGCACCAGTCCACCACCTTCCAAGCATCTTGGCCGAAGATGAACCACGTAATCTTCAGATCTGTACCCGAGCACCGGCGGCACGGTCTAAGTTCCACTCGTGGGCACGGACCTTCCAAGTCGTTGCAGGCAAGAACACCTCTTTTGCACACCCCAATCCACGTGTGAGTCCATGGGGACAAACAGTGCCCAGACATTTCATAGGCCTTGGGTAAAAGGAGAAAAATGGATCTTTATCAAAAAAAAATTAATGAACAATATGCCCTTATATAATTCCATAAAATTTTGAACTTTAGAATTGAGTTGTTCATTGAAAAATCGATTATGTAAGAGTTCATTTTTTGATGAGTCATGGAAAAATCGATTCCATAAGGGCTCATCTTTCAATGACTTATTTCATCGAAAAGGGCTCATTTTTCGGTGAGTTGTTTACTAATAATTTGATCTTACAAAGTCTCATTAGGATATATACTATTTTTTTTCTAAATTAAATGTTGGATACATGAAAAATGGGCCCCTTGATGGGGCCCTGGGCATTTGCACTTGCAAACTAGCCCAGGGACGGCCCTGGTGACAAAAATCTAAAAAAATTGAGAGTGGGCACCCATGCACAACGGAGGCCGAAGGTGGACCCTGAGAGGGGTGCGCACGAGGTGGTGGACAGGGACGAAGTCAGAAAATTCATCTTGGGGGGCTAAATTATTTAAATATTATTTATCTAATTTATCTTGTCATTTTAGTTGTTAATATCTGGGGAGTAGTTCCTTTGATGTAACATGAGTTACAAAAGAGGTGTTGTAACTATTTTTTGTTCAATTTTGTTTCTTAAAATCCAACCTTATAGATAGAATGTTCGAATAATGTTATACATATCCTCCAAATTCCGCTCAAATTTAAAATCATTTGCTATTTTATATCAATGGCTAAAAGTCTGTTTCTCTTTTAAATGAGACTTAAATTTCTTAAATATTGATTGGACTTTAAACCACTAAGGTCCTGTTTGGTAGGAGAATAAGTCCTAGAATAAGGGATCCCGACACGGTTCTCAGTGGTACGACTATTCCCCCATTATTCTATCTTATTTCACTCTTATTTTTATCTTTTTCCCACCTTACCTACCTTTATTTCACCTTATTCTCCTTATTCCTATCCTCCAACCGAACAAAGAATAGACCCTTATTCTCCTTGTTTCCCATCCTTATTCCTGCTTATTCTCGAACCGAACGGGCCCTAAGATAAAATAAGAAATGACATCATATTTGAGAGAAATTTGGAGGATATATAGAACATTAAGGTTAGATTCTTGGAAATGAATTCAATCTATAAGGCCAGTTTTCAATAATTCCGTAATTGATCGAAACTAATATTGGGAATATATTTTTTATAAAAGTACCTATACAAACTTATAATCAGACATAAATAATCTCTATAAACATCGTATTGACAAAAAAGATCCCTACAAAGCTCTTCATATCACTGAAATATACATTTATTAATGTGATATCAAGTAATACCACTGGATTTAATATTTTCAAACAAGTAACACTATACAATACTTTTTACTTACATGGATGCAAACAAATATAGATATATGTACCAATCCTTTATCATATTTTCTATATATCTTGATATGTGTATATTTATCTGAATATCTATTTAAAAATGGATGCAGATACAAATAATGTTGCAAACATTTTTTTTTGAGAAAGAAAAGGGTGACCTCCCGAGTTGGGAGTCACCGCATTAAATTTATTTCAGTATGAGAAAGTTTACATGATGGATTACCTGGACTCCCACAGACTAAGGAGAGATTTACAATGCGATACAACCTTTTCCGAGTAAAATCTTTGGCTTTTAAAAATTAGCTCATTTCTCGCCAGCCAAATTGCCCACAAGACTACAAATGGTTTAGCGATGTCGTCCAATGAGTTGCAACCAACCCTTCTTATCGTTCCCCATAATGATGAAAAACAGTCTGCATCCACCCATGGAATTGCCATTTCTCTCCATACTTTCGTCGAGGCCTCACATTTGAAAAAAAATGTGTTCCGAGTTCTCCATCTGAGTCCTACATCTGTCACATGTCATCTCTTGGAGACCCAACAGTCCAGATCTCCGCACTTTGTCACAAAGCCTGTCTCTCCGCAAGCACCAGAGGAATACTTTTATCCTGCTTGGTATATTGCATGCCCAAATGATCTTCACGTCCTGACAAAGGTCAAGATCTTGTCCTCCTCATCCATTCCTCAACTCTCCATAAAAATGTTTGACCGAGAATCTTGCACCAGTCCACACATAGTGATCCCTTATCTGGGAGAAGTCCTCAGTGAAAGGAACCACCGCCTTTAATCTATTCAGCTCCTCCATCCTTCTTTCTGAGAGCACCGCAGTAAAATTTGGACTCCACTCTCCCAAAGATGCAACCTCCCTTAAAGTGGCCTCCTTCGACACTGCCAATGCAAAGAGTCTTGGAAAGCGTGTCTGTAAAGCTCCTTCTCCTGTCCAATCATCCCTCCAAAATCTAAATCCTCTCCCATCCTCCAGCTTCGGCGAAAACCTATCAGAAATAATTGGCAGGACTTCACGAACCCGTTTCCACAAAGAAGATTCGTAACGAGTAGAAGAGTCCACCAATTCACCTTTTTCCCCATAAATCTTCCTCAACAGTCTTATGACAAGGTTCATAGATGATCCATAAATGCGCAGAGCCCATTTCACCACCAAAGCCTTGTTCATGCATGCCAGGTGCCTGATTCCCAACCCCCCTGCTCACAGGTTCTCGTGACTTCATCCCAGGCCACCAGATGCATGCCCGGCTTCTGTTGTTTCCCATCCGACCAAAAGAATCTTCTCATCAGCTTTTCTATCTTCTTTCGTACTCCCACTGGCATCATCCTAGTCGAGAAAAAAAGTTGGAATGGCTGACACAACATGCTTCAGCAGCACCAATTTTCCACCCCTAGATAAAGTGGCCGCCTTCCACCCAGCCAGCCTCCATTCTATCTTCTGGATAGCTGCATCCCAATCAGCAATTCTGAGCCTGCAAACATGCAGATACAAATAGGTATGTATCCATATATGTATACACTAGAAAAATATGTAACCATATCTTTTTTACGATCCTAAAAAATGAAAGAGGTATCCAAATCCATATATGCAAAGAAAATAAAAAGAAAAATCATTATCTATATAATATATCATAAAATAAATATTCATATCTGTGATGGTTTACAAACATATATGATGATGGACATGTACAGATGTATCAGTATCTGCTTATGCACATCATGTATTGCTAATAGTTAATTATTGTAATTAGATTATATATATGGGTCCAATGGGGCTGTCCCTGCCTCATTTTCTGAGTTTTTTTTATTTTTTTTCAAAAATATCACCGTGCATATTCATCTATATATCTCGTCTATATGTCATTCGAATTTCGTCAGAAACAGAGACTCCTATGCCCTCCAACTAGAACGAGTTGATTATAACAATGTTTAGACCGTTAAAATTACATGTTCTAGATGGAGGGCAAATGAGTCTCTATTTCTGACGAAATTTGAATGACATGTTGGAGAGATATATAGATGAATATACATGGTGATATTTTTCATAAAAAATCTACGGAAAAATGGGGTGAGGGCATCCCCTTTATTCCCTATATATTGATTTTTTTCTGTTGAGATATAGGGGGGCTATTATACATAACATGTAAATTTTAGTTATTAAATAATGTATTTAGATTATATATAATACTATATATTAAACATATATACAGATTTTGATCGAGAGCCGGGGGGGGGGGGGGGTGGACAAGCCCCCACCCGCCCCCTCTCTTCGTCATTGGTGGTGGACGAGAAGAATGGGACGGGAGTGGGAGTGGGAGTGGGAGTGGGAGTGGGGTGGAGGTGTATGTAAGGGAGCCTAATGTGAGGTGGAAGGGTATTATGGTCCAAAATATGCAACTAACAACTTATTTAATGAAAAATATAACCAAGGTATCAAATTGAATATGCTTATATTAATCAGAACCACATTATGACTTTTAAAAGTTCATGACCTACATTGAATTCGAGTGTAAAGTTTAGGGGTTTTTACTTTTATATTCTACTCTTATTTCAGAACTTTTATTCATCCCCACAATTTAACTTAAAATAAAGATAAGAAAACTATCATAAGAGGGATGAGAAACTTGAAGATGACTTCTGAAGGAACTTGAAAATGTAATTTATAAAAATTGGTGTCACTACAACAGAACTCTATTTTAGGGACAACATGCGACGGTCAAATAAAAACTGCCCCTTCTATATTCGGACGGGACGATCAAGGCTCGTCAATCCCGCCAATCTTCGAAAAGGATGGTCGAATCACCACCATCCCTTACAAATTGCATACATGGGACGATGAGAGTAACAACCGTCTCGTCATCACATGGATGTGTCGGTCGCAATACGATCGTCTCTTCTTGGTTTAATTAGTAGGGACAGTCACTGATATACTCGTCCCACTTGATCCATCATCCCGAAAATTAGTTTAATCTACATTAGGATCTATGCAAAAACACCTAAGGTAACACTTATTTACAAATTTCCAAGACTAATTATAAATAAAGGAACCTTACAGGGTATCCTTGTAATCTTCCCACCTCACGTGGGCTGCCACTTAAGGTGAGTTGGCTGGACCTATATGCAATAAACAATAAAGTATGGGGGTCCACTATAATTTTTACATAAGTTTTTTAAACTAAACTTATTATTTACATGACCAACTTGTATATACAAAAAGGCACGAGGGGGGCTAAGATATTTACCTACTTAAGTCACGCGATCGGAAGGCAGAGCTTGCTCCACGTGGCGTCTTTAAGTCGATCCAATGGCTGGGGCCCGTACCACTTTGCCTCGCGTTTGGTGCTCCATATTAGATCTGGAGGATGAGATGCGTTCGACGGTGATGGAGGGTGATGAAGAACAATGGGACTGGGCTTCTTCTATTGCCCGTATCTCACAACTCTAGCGATCTCCTTCGCGCTCTGATGCTCTATGTGTTCCTGCGGTTGTTCCACAATAGCTAGTGGCATCAAGGATGCCCAAGATCCATCGATGGGGGCTTGGAAGTCGAATAAGTTATACGACACCTGAGAGCTTCGTGCAGATCCAAACAACGCCCAAATGGGCTCCTAGAAGCGCTAACCTGCACATAATCGGTTAGAGATCTAGGGCAAACTGCCTCGACCTCGTTTGGAGTCAAACAGAGGCTAGGCAGAGCGAGGCGGAGAAAGAGAGCTTGATAGCTCGATCCAGATAGACCTGGGTGGCTTGAAGTGTGGAGAAGCGAGAGGGGATGAAAATGGGTCGATCAGGTGGGTGGAACAAGGCTTCACGGTGGTCCAACAGAGGCCGGAGCTCTAGAGCCCCGGCAAACCCTAAATCTAAATGCTATATTAAACTAAATGATTATAGCATAAAATAAAAGCGGGAACTAAAAATTACAAATAATATCTACTGAGAAATGCAAGAAAAATAGGAAGCTCATACTTGAAGACCAGGGAGCATGAACCTTGTCGGTGGAGGTAGAAGGGCATCATACAGTGTATCATGGAAGGGAGAATCGAGAAAGAGAGGGGTTCGACGCATCTGACACAGTCCCAGGGCTAGGCAATGATAGTTAACCGAAGGTCAACCCTTGTCGAGCCCAGGTTGATCCACGTCAGGTGCAAAATGACAAAACAAAAAGAAGAAGAAATAATTATAAATAAAATAGCAAATACATTAATTAAATTAAAGTCAAAACATAAAAATTATTCAATATCTTATATAGTATTTTATTATGATTTTTATTTATTTTTATAAGGTGATTTATCATGTTAATATTTATAAGGTGATTTATTTATAAGGTGATTTTTTATTGTTTATTATGTGTTTCACAATAGAGGTGAACCAGATATTCATTTCTTGATAATCTCCCCTTTCTGCATCTTAAAGATTTCATAGTATAGAGTAAGCATTCAAAAGCGGGATTCCTTTACCTTTGTTGTTCCTTCATATGTTGTTTCCAGGCACTACGATATCTCATAAGCCATCTTTAGATGTGAGACCTGATCAAAATCCAGCTTCTGACAAAGCACAATATATGGAGTTGATCGCTCTTGAGTTTAGCATCATCTAGGCTATTTCAGCGTGCGGTGAAGCATACCTCATTCTCATTGATAAATGTGAATTCCTTCCTCATCATATTTCATATTGAGAAATCTGATGACTACAGGAAGATCATCATTTTCATTTTCTAACTAGAGTAGGTAGTCTCGCTGAAGAGCAGTGTATGAAATACTGAGCGTCCTTGCAATTATGATCATGAAATGTTGGCCATAAGTGTGTTGGAGAATAACTTCCTTCACATGGATGAGGCTTTGATACCAAAAGTTGGCTTACACCCCGCATACACCGATTGATGGGTGTGAGTGGATCTAACTAAATGATCTGGATCACTACAATCACAATAATCTAAAAGCAATAAAAACAATGTATAGAGATTTCAATCACAGATAAATAATCAACAACAAGTGCACATGTATTTAATGCGGAAACCCTCCTTGGTAAAAACCATGACCCAAGTCTCCTGACTCAGGCTTGCAACTTGACCGACACTAGTCTTCTACTAACAAGAGTTGCTTACATGGGCAATCCAACCATACTATAACTTGAGTTGATTCTGCAGTCAACTCAACTGTACACAAGTAAACAATCTTAATAACCTCAATATTAAAGTAAATATGCAATAAAGAATATGAGGTAAATACTAAAATGATCTTACGGAGCAATGAGCGAGCTCATGAGAATTGAACGTAGAGAATCAGAGCTGCTGGAATGAAGAACACATCAGAAAATAGCTCTTGAATCTTTTGTTCAGAGTATAGAGTGGAAAGCAAGGAAATGAGAGTGTTTTGCTCTTGTTCTATATTGTAGAATGCGATATGGTGTTATATTTATAAGGCTAGAGTCTCCATGAATATTGGCTTTGAAAAAGTAACCCTTATGCACAAATCATAATGAAATTACCTTAAAAAATCTTCCTAAAATGGAATATGATTGATCATGATACAAAATGTGATCGAATAGAATCAAATGATCAGAGATCAAAATTAATTGATCATAAATATAATCTTTGTAATTCAAATATTTATCGATCATAAAAAGAGAGTGATCAATAAGAGGTGATTGATCATGTGAGGATGGTTGATCCTTTCAACTTGACTCTTTGACCTGAAAGTCAAATTCAAAGTCAAAGGGTTGAAATGCAAGATGCATGATTTAGGACTCAATAAAAGGAAATACTTCATCTTCTTCTTGAGCTTGAGATGGAGTTCCCTTAACCTTGAAATATTTATAGCTTCTTAGCTTCTTCTTTACTTAAGCTTGAGCTCCTTAGTCTAGAGCTTGTTCTTGGTCCAGTATCTTTCCTACTCTTGACCTAGATAGAAGCTAACTGTACAAGTTTTGTTATCATCAAAATATGCATGCACATGCACCAACAATCTCTTCACTTATGCATGATCTCACAATGGGCCAAAGGAGTGGTCAGCAGGGAGTTGCTGATTCTAATATTCCCAAGAATAGTAGAAATATGATGACACTGGTCGACAAGGGTGAGGGACATACACATGGAAGAGAGGGGTTTATGTCAGAAAAAATGAACTTGGTTGAGTGGTAAGTGGATGAGATGAAGGGTTATCATCCAAAGTTCATGAAAACTTCATCGCATCTTCTCCAAAAGTCTTCACTTTCCTTATCATTATTGGATCCTCCACATAGAGGATAGAAAAGTAGGTCATAATGTGGCAAACAAGAATTCTAAGAGACATATGATTTGAAGATGGAGTGCCCAAACCTGAGATAAAGTTATGACTCCAGTTAAAAGGTAACTCATTCACAATGATGTAAATGAGAGCGAGCATGTCATTAGAGACATAAGAAAGGAAAGTATGCCTGTTTTTGAAATTCCAAAAAAGGCATTATTCAGAAATCAAGGAAGATAATAGAAAAATTGAGTAAAAATAGGTTGGTCCTCATCAAAAGCTTGAGTAGTGAGCAGACTTTCACGACAACCGACACGTGAGATCATCATATCTTCCCCTACCAAGTCAGAAACGAACATTCGAGGGTTGGAACAATTTACGATCATGTTAATGGCGTGCTCACAACATAGATGAAAATGACCACAAATATGAGTATAAAGATGGTAGTTTCTTGAATCATTGGTCACGGTCATATTCACGTAGAACTAGGATATGGCTAGAGGTGAGATACTTGTTGATAACTCGGATTTTATGAGGGGTCTAAAGTAGTCTACACAAGGCGCGTCTACAATGTCGCTGAAGCGACCGTTCACGAAACCCAAGTCAATGAACAATTGACCCACAACAGATGATCAAACAATGAAAAGCGGTTGCAGAGTAAAAATATATTATAACTCTACAACAGGGATGTGTATAGGCACAAATATTGATGAATCCACATTTCATCATCTTTATTCTATCATTTTGGCCTAAAAACCCTAGCAAATGCGTGTAAATAACATTAAATCCATCATATTAGCATTCATGCATGTACCTGCAAATAGTGTATAAAATACTGTAATTAAATCCAAAATTATAGAATAAATAAAAGAAAAAAATAGAATAAAATATTGTAAATATTTTATGACCCAAACCCCGAGACCTAGGCATCTTGATGAATAGGTCGACAAGGAATAAAGTAGGGGGAGATAAGGGTCAAATACCTATACTCTTTAATGCAGTCTTTATTTATTTTGGGACCTATTTTTTGGTTCCACTTTTTTTACATCAAATAAAGAAACTTTGTACATTAAAGTTGTAGATAATTAAATAAAGAAAAATACAAAATTTATTTCACAGAAAAATCATGTACAGATAAAAAGTTATCGTCTGAATAAAAATCCTGAATCCCAACTTCCTAGACCCGTATCTCACAAATGAAAACTCCAAATGCAGTAAACTCACCTTTAATTGATATAGAATAAAATAAGTTATTTAATGGCGGTGGTTTCGCATTTGGCGGAGCTACGGTTTGAAAGTTGAGTTTTGGACCCTCATTGTATACTTGTACAGATTAAAATATTCAATTTATTATTTATTCATTATTTTTGTATTTTTATATGTTTATAATTATGTAAATATTATTTATAATAATTGTGTACATCAAAATCAGAAGAAAAACACAAAAGAAATACAAAATAAAAATATACGTATATACAATACGTAGGTATAGCACCTGTATACATACCTGTATAATACATACTAATTTTTTATTTAATATACAAAACACCTCAGAAAAATAAAATAAAAATATAATTAAGTGTATAAAAGTATTTTATAATTTTGGAAAATAATAAATTAAAATAAATAAATTAAAATACTAAAATAAAAATCAATTAATAAAATATATAGGTAATATACCTATAAGGGGATAAAAGTAAACCTGTAAATATATACCTCATAAAAATAATTAAAATTAATAATAAAATAATTTATAAAATAATAAATATTTTTTATTTAATAACCTAAAAATAATAAAATTATTTACTTTTTTTTAAATGATTTTTGAAATCATTTTTTCATTCTTTTTCCTGGTTGGTCCACGTGGACCAACCATGGGGATTGGAGAGTTGACCCGCGGTCAACTCTCTGACCCCAGCCTGTTCAGTGTCAGAACGCGTTTTGTCGCCTTCTTCTCCAATTTTTCTAGGGCGATCCTTTCATCTTTTCGCCTAGATTTCTTCTGTGATTTTTCTCCCCTATGCTTGACCATACACGCCCTTGGTTTTTTTCGGGCTTTGGATCACTGATCCGTCAGTTGCGCCTCGTTCAAGGAGCTCGCTTGGCCAACTTTTCAAAAACCGCCCAACACTTCCATTCCTCTTTGAACCCTCTTTGACCCGTCTTGGCCAACCTTCGTCGAGCTCTGGATCGAGTAAGGTGACATGGAGCTCTCCAGCTCCTCGTAGGCGCGGTTAGGCGGTCGAGGCGGAGCTTCCACCCATCTCCTGCTGTCCACGCCGCCGTGAGGTTTCTTCTACGTGGCTTCGACCACTGAGGTCTTATTTATCGTTTTTCTTAGCGTAGTGATAACCCTAGTTTCATTTCCCTCAATTATTTTGTATTCTAATCACGCCAGTAGCTATCATCTCGCCCATTGAAGCTCGCCGGAGCCCCGCTCTGGCGAACCTTCCCACGCACGTTTCGCCTGCGATTCCACCTAATAACGGCTTAGATTCCTCCATCTCGCCTCTCTGTGCTTCTGCTCATCTTTGCAGGATCTGGAAGACCCCATCTGAGGGGTGCTCTACCCAAAAGACGACCTCCAGGTCCACCTCCGTCGCTAGCCCTCGCCGGAGCTCCTCGGAGCATTTTCAAGTGCCAAATCAAGAGGGAGGTGTCCTGGGAGGTTCTTTGTGCCATCGGAGGGGAGTAGACAACAAAGAGCTTGCAGATTTTGGTGGATCAACCTCACCAATGCCGTGTTCATTGGCTGTTCTTGTTGCACCTCTCCAGACCGTCGATCTCGCCCTGTTCTTCCAAGGGGCTCCGCAGCCGTCCGTTCAGCGCTGCCCAGAGCCGTTGATGCAGACCTGGTGATTTAATCACAGCCCCTCATCAGCGAAGGGGTAGGGACCGACAGATTGCCGCCACGTGTCATAAGTGAAAGATCAAAAGCCGTCGGATCGCACAGTGCTTTGGGTATTTTGCCATTTCACCCCAAGCATTTTTGTATTTACTTCTAGATGCTTAATCTTTCATCTGCCGCTTTATAATTTTGTAATACTTATTATAAGGCCCCCGAACTTTTATTATTTTCAAATAGGTCCTCGACCACGTCACCTCACGTGCCCGTGCGTGTGAGGAGCGTGGCCATTTTGCAGATAGGCCCTCGGGCATTTTTGTTTTTGTTAGCATTCCAAGAACTTTCAGATCACATGAAATGTTTCTGGCAGATTTGCAATATAGCCCCCGAGTTTCCTGTTAATTGCGTTTTGACCCCTGCCAGGCGCGCGTGCTTGTCACGTGCGTCTGGGAATTTTGCGTGAAAGGGCTGGTGATTTTACGCATTTCTAATTGGTCCAGATAACTTTATATTCAGTATTAAATTTTTTTGGAATTTTACATTGTGGCCCTGGAACTTTTTGATTATTGCGAAATAGTCCCTGCCAGGCCATACATTTTTGTGTGCTTGCTTTATTTACTTTAAGCGTCATTAAAACTCTAAAAAATCCCCAAAAATCATGCTAAGCTCCTGTTAACTTGCCCTTCCACGCCATATTTTTGCATTTTATTTTTGTTGCATTTTCACATTTATTAAAAATCAAAAACATGCATTTTAGCTACTGTCTAGCTTAGAAAATACCAAAAAATATTAAAACACTTAGAAAAATTCCAAAAAAAATCACCTACTGTGTCTTTTAGCCTACTATAGTGCCAGTCCAAAAATCACTAAAAAAATTCAAAACCAAAACCCTAAAATTTAGAAAATACCCAAAAACTTCCGAAAAATCTAAAAAATTCTAGAAAACTCTAAAAAATACAAACTCAGGTCTTGTAGGTTCTATTTTTTATTATCTTTATTTTAAAATTAATTTGGGAAAATTTTGAGACTATAGGTAGCTTTATGGGCTGACAGCGGAAAGGACAAACGACTTTATGGGGACTCAAGTCAGGTCCTAAGGCTTAGTCGAAATGGTGCGGGGTCTCATTTTCTTATAATTGTTTCTTGTCAAGGTATTATTTGATATTTTTCCTTCCCATTTTAAGTTCGGCCAGTGAATAAATCACTGTTTTCCTTTATTTCAGCTTTTAAAAATACCAAAAAGATTCTGAAAATACGCAAAAATAACAAAAACAGTAAAAAATCATAAAAAGATCAAAAATATTTTATTTTCTGAATTTTTTAGCATTTTTACATATTTTTATAAATATTCTAGCACCTCTTTTATAATATAGTTTATATATTCAAATATTAAAAAAGAAAGAAATATATATATATATATATATAAAGAAAATATAAAATCAGAAAAATTTAAAATCAAAATACAAAATTAAAAATTAAAAAAAATATTTAAACTTAAAAACCTACAAAAATATTTGCATTGCATAGTGTAGACAACACATCACTTTCACACACACACATTTGTGGATCTACCCTGCCTTGCTCCCTGTGTTCGAACTCTCTACGTACTTGCTTCTATACATCATTTATGTAGAGCTAAAAATAAATTTTAACTTCACATTTGCTTGTCATTTCTTAATACTTCTAGTGTGGGTTAATTGTTGATTAATTAGGGATTTTTAGCGGTCACCGCAGCGACCTTCGTGTTCCCGCCTTGTGTGGAATACAAGACCGTTGGAAATTCTTAGTTATCAAATGGCGTCGTTGCTGGGGAGCAACAACGCGTAGATCATTTTGGCTTTGTGTTGTGATTATTTGTCTACTTTTGCGGGTTTTATTTCTGCTTGTTGTAGTTTCCTTATTTTTGATATTTTCTTGTTTGAATTGTCTAATCCCTCTCTTGTTTGACTTCTTGCGAGGAACGCGGATCGAGGGAGGAGCTCTCTTCCAAGAGCACCTGCGCACCCATGTGAGGCGACTTGACTTAGCACGAAGGTGGGCTAGGAGAGGATTTTGAAGACAGTTCTAGTCTATTTATTCATTGCATTCACTTGTGTAATTTGTGGGAGAGAGAGACTCTATTTGTTGTAATAATACAGGTACCCCCGGACTCAGGACACTTCGAGCCTAACTTCCAAGTGATTGTTCACTTGGGGGCTCACCGTAGTTTCGTCGGCTTTTACTTCGCATTTTTTATTTTATTTTCTGATTTTCGTTTTATTTACTTTGTGTGATTGAGCCCCTAGTTTTAGGATTGCTTGCGATAGAATTAGGTCCAAACACATTAATCACCCTTTCATGTGCCTATAGTATCATTTGGACTTGGTCAAATTTAAACAATTGACTCACTATCTTCGAGCTGCCGCGCCGCGATCTCACCCTGCCAAGCGCTTCTCCTGAACTCGATATGTCGAGAGGAGGAGGGGTGAGCCTAGACCGGACTCTAGGGTTGAGGATTGGTGGTCAGCTTGTGATTCTTCACGATAATAACAATATCTGAAACTTAGAGTGATTTCATCGATTGCATTTGCATATAGATAGGTTTCAATTCTGCTGAGCATCCTTGCATGTAGAGTGCTGGAGGCAAGGTGAGCATTTCTCTTTAGCGTACATCATTGATTTGACACTTGCATTGCTTTTCCGACTCTCCCTCTGATTTTGTCAACCTAGGTGCTTAAAGGAATTGACTCCTCGTTAGGCTCGTGCATCTTTACTAAAAATCCAAAAAAAAGTGATAATCAATAAAATTAGGACTGCTAATATTACTTGACCCTAAAATCGACCAAAAAGAAAAATCTTGTATTGGGGCGAGTAATCCCCTCATTGTCTTCGTTTTATTTGCTCGCGCACACACTAAGGTTAGCGCCCAAATCCCATTTTTAGCCCTTTAAGTGTTTGTGCAATATTTTGACTTCTCACCTAACTCTAAAACATACAAGATAAAAAGACCGCTCTTTGCGATCTCTACCGAGTTGAGCAGGTGAATTGAGGGTTTGATTTATTTTCATTTTTGATTGTGATTGTTTTGTGTGTGTCCTATATCATCCCTGTGCATTTGCGCCTTCTTCTTCGCTCTCTTGACTTGACCGTCGTGCTCCCTCGAATCATTTCCTTTTGATTTCGAGATGGACCCCTGGAGCTCTTTTTTATCTAGACTTTGCGGATCCCTCGCTCGCTCCAGCCGGTCCACCTCCCTCTTACCAGGAGGATCCTCCTCCTACTTTTTCTAATTTTTGTACATACCCGCCTCAGCCGCAGTTTCAGACCTTGGACTTCTACCCACCTCCACCCCCATCTGTACATTATCCACCTCCACCTTCACATCCACCCAAGTCTGACCTGTTGGAGTCACCTCCCCTCGATCTCTGTAAGTGATTCTTGAACCGGATGATGGTGCGCATTGATTTGATGAATGATAATCTTGCTATCTTGAGGAATAATCAGATTAATGTTCCTTTCGTCGAGGATACCGATTTACTTGTCGGTGATCATGGGAGCTTGCAATCGCTAAAAACACAAAAAAATGAGAAAATTTTAAAAATCCAAAAAGAGTTCGGGAGACACTTGGTTGATTCATACTTTGAGGAGAGAGTCACTTGCCAGATGCCTTGACCACACATCCATTCACACCTAGTCCCACCTTTGACCCTGAGGATGCCATTGTACAGACTGCTCTTGGCATGCCTCGTGTTTATGCTGATTCCGACTTCCTCCCTTGTATGGAGGAAGTCCAAAAATTCAAAAAAATGTTGATTGAACCCGAAGTGGTGGCCACTATTCATGAGATCATCCGTGCCCCACTTCGGCAGGCCATGACCCAATTATCTGCTCCTCTTCCCAAGAAGAGAAAGCGGAGGAGAAGATCTGAGCGTCAAATTCTGACCATGGCCACTGCCCATGCCATCACACACCGTCCCATTTCCAGAAAGAAGAACACAACTACACCTTTCATCATGTGCTCCATCTCTGACTACACTTGTGATCGCACTCTCCTGGACGACAGTGCATCTATTAGCATATTACCCTTCTCACTGGTACAGTCTCTTCACTTAGGGCCTCTCAAGAAAACCAAGATGATCGTTCAGTTTGCTGACGGATCCATCAAGAGGCCGAAGGGTATCCTTGAAAACGCCGTCATTTCTATTCAGGGTACGAGCCACCATGTTGATTTTGTTGTGTTGCCCATGGAGAGCTCCACAAGGGAGCCGTCTCCAATCATCCTGGGACGACCATTCCTCGCCTCGACGAGGGTCGTTATCGACTATGGATCAAGAGAGATTCGTTTTCGTCCTGCTGATGAAAGCGAAGCGTCGATCACCACACCTACAGTTGACCAGAGACCTGCATCCGATGCACCTTCACCGATTCTAGCTGACTCCGAGGCCTGTGACCGATTTGATGCTACTAGAGATGCTTGCTTAGCGACCCCTAATGAGACCCGACAGATTCCCCGAAAGGGGAGGAAATCGGAAAGCATAGACCTCACAGTTCCTCCTCCTAGTGTGTGGCGATGTGTTGATGAAATTCAAAGCATTTATGTGATTGATCCTATTGAGCGGAGGGTAGATACCAAGATTAGACAAGACAGACCTCATTTGACTACTTCCACTGATAAGTCCATTCCTAGTCACTCACAAGTAAAGATGATTGAGGTCGGTTATGATGATGCCATCTATTTTGATAGATTCAGACCTCTTGTTGAAGACAATGATTCAAGTGAGACTCTTGAGGACGATCTGAGTTCGTATACGTCCACTGATGACTTCGTTCTTTTTGATTTTGACCTGGACGAGACCTCGCAGGACGACTCCGATTACACTTCTTCCGAGGATGATGAGTTTGTCCCAGTCCACTTTGACGACTGCAAGGCTTCGAAGGCCGGACCTAGCCATACTTCTTCCACTCACCAGTCTTTGACTTTCACACCGTAGGACCACCAAGGGAGAACCTAGCCATACTTCTTCCATTGACCAGTTCATCGCTTTCGATTTGATTCCACTGAGGGCCTTCACCGTGTCGACCCTGATCGGCTTCCGTCCACTGTGGACCCCGATGTCGACATACACCACACCAGATCGATCCCTCAGCGGTCTCACAAGAAGGTTTGCTTTCTGCCTTCTTGATCATATGTACATCCATCTCTGTTGTATATCCACTTTTGTTTACATCTGTTCTATCTTCCGTTTTTTCTCGCCCACCCATTCTCGTGTTTGACTTTCTTAGGACGCACTTTGTCCTAAGTTTAGGAGGGGTGGACGAGCCGAGTGTTCTTTTTTCGTCCTGTGTCATCACTCCTGTCGTTGCCTATACTTTGGGCCTCTTTTACCCTAAGTATAGAGGGAGTGGTATGTACATCCGCTGATCTCATCTCCAGACTCATTTCTTTTCTTCTTTTCTTCTTTTCCTTTTCTATTTTCTTTATCTATCAAAAGGTGCCGCCTTTGTAGACAGTTTTCCACACTTAGGACGTACTTTGTCCTAAGTATAGGGGGATGTGCACCCCGAGTTGTTCTATTCTTTTTGATCCTCTCCATTGTCTCCTCTTCTTATCTATACTTAGGGATATCTTACCCTAAGTATAGGGGGAGACAATCTGAGTATGATCTTCTTGTCTATACTTAGTACGAGTTATGTCTTCTCTTTTCTCTCTGATCTATGAGACATAGCTCAAGCTAAGTATAGGGGGGTCGTATATACTACGTATATACTTTAGCCATAACTCGTACTTTCGTATTTTCCTAATAATATGGCTAACCATTCTTTAAAATTCATTAAAAACCATTAATAAAAAGGTGTTTTGTTCCTCAAATTCTTTGTGTATGTACTGATTAATAAATCAGGTGAAAATGTTTTTTGCAAAATATTTGAAAAATAGTTTGAAAATCTTTGTGAACATCTATTGAAAGCTATTTTGAGAATATTTTGTTACATGTTTTCAACCTGTGTAAAATGTGTGGTTTGTAAAAATTTATTTTCTTTGTGTGAAATAAAATGTTTGAAAAATGATTTGCAAATGGTTTGAAAAAAATGTTTGCAAAAATATTTGAAAAATCTATATATACTGTTTGGAAAATCTTTGCAAAATGATTTTCAAATGTGTGTACTTGTTTGTAAAATGTTTGTAGAAATTATTTTGGACTATAGTTTTCAAAAATTGTGTGAAAAACATGTGTCAAATAAGTTTGAGGAATACATACATCTCACCAAAATCCACTATATATACTTATAAAATTGACCACTCACCTTGTAAATTCTTAAAAATCCACTTCTTGTAAATATATAAAGAAGCATTCCAGTGTACATATTTTCACCTAGCTTTCAGCCAAAAACCTTTTTGTTTTCAAAAATCCCAAAAACATTTGCAAAATTAAAATCCAAAAATATTTGAAAAATCTTTTTGAAAAATATACAAAAAATGCATCTGCATATGCATCATCATAAATCATCTTTTCAAAAATCCATAAAAGTTCAAAATCTTGAAAAATTGCATCACAAAAATATTTTCTGCATTGCGTTGCATAGCATGAGCAATTTTTCGGATTGAGTTTGATAGTTGAACGAGTCTAAATAAAATCCGGAGATTGGAGCTTGATTGGACCTTAAAATCTACCTAATAACAGGAACCTTATAGGAACTGGGTTTGAGGTACTTCATGTCTAGTTGAATTAATTCTTTGAGGATCACGAGACTTAGTTCAATGGATTCTTGACTGCATAAGTAGAGTATTTTGGAACACACACATGACTCTTGTTGATAATGACCTAACTTGGACACCTGCACCTTTCACATGGCTCAACTCAGTTGGAGTGGTGAGGGATTGGATTTGCCGATATGAGACACACACAAGTGGAAACACTTGTCCTCCTCTAGGGAGGGAAGTGCACCCCAACCCGTCCGTGATGAGGAAGTCTAAAGACAGGAGGCTGTGGGTTGCGATTAAAGCTTCAAAAGAGGGATAGTCTACTGGCTCAAGAGGAAAAACTCCTTATGTAAATGCTGCTAAATAGTATTATTAAAAAAAAGTTCTGGCATGTACAAAAATAAAAAGCCTGCAAAGTATGTACAAATGTAGTAAAGCCCAATAAGCAAGCTTTAGTTCCAAAGTCAAATATGTGAGCCTGCAGCAAGATGACTTGACTACACTGGTCTTGGCTCCCAGGATAGGTAGCTACACTGGCTACCGTCCATTCTTCTCTCGCCCACCTGTTCTTGAGCTGGTTGCCACTTGAACTTAGAAAGGAATACCCCGCTCCTCGAGGATGGAGATATTGGATTGGGGAATCGTTGGGTTTTCGTACTAGAGAAGTCAGTTTCTTTGTCATTCTAGTTGGGGAGAGCCACCATCACTTACACTGTACGAGTCAGATTCATAGTCGTAAGAGTTTGCGTATGAATTGAGATATTTCTGACCTGGCTATTGAGGAGACTTGGGCAGAGTTATGGGATTCTCAGGGACTGTTGGATTTCAAATCCGATTCTCATTAAGGTTCCGCCGCACTAAAATTCCAAAGGTTCGACTTAAGCTCCAAACTTTGATTTTGTGAAGACAAGTTTGACAATTAAACTAAATCCAAGTTCTTCTTTTTCTTTTCTTTCTTTTCCTTTTCTGCACTTATTACATAAGTGTTTGCAAGGGACTAGCAAAGGTAAAGTATAGGGGGATGATGAATCCACATTTCATCGTCTTTATTCTATCATTTTGGCCTCAAAAACCCTAGCAAATGCGTGTAAATAGCATAAAATTCATCATATTAGCATTCATGCATGTACCTGTAAATAGTGTATAAAATACTGTAATTAAAGCCCAAATTTATAGAATAAATAAAAGAGAAGAAAAAGATTAAAATATTGTAAATATTTTATGACCCAAACCCTAAGACCTAGACATCTTGATGAATAGGTCGACAAGAAATAAAGTAGGGGAGATAAGGGTCAAATACCTATACTCTTTAATGCAGTCTTTATTTATTTTGGGACCATATTTTTGGTTCCACTTTTTATACATCAAATAAAGAAACTTTTTACATGAAAGTTGTAGATACTTAAAAAAGAAAAATACAAAATTTATTTCACAGAAAAATCATGTTACAAATAAAAAGTTATGGTCTGAATAAAAAGTCCAGAATCCCAACTTCCAGACCTGTATCTCACAAATGAAAACTCCAAATGCAGCAAATTCACCTTTAATTGTTTATAGAATAAATTAAGCTATTTAATGGCAGTTGTTGTTGTTTTGCATTTGGCGGAGCTACGGTTTGAAAGTTGAGTTTTGGACCCTCATTGTATACTTGTACATATTAAAATATTCAATTTATTATTTATTCATTATTTTTGTATTTTTTATAATTTTATAATTATGTAAATATTATTTATAATAATTGTGTACATTAAAATCAGAAGAAAAACACAAAAGAAATACAAAATAAAAATATATGTATATACAATACGTAGGTATAACACTTGTATACATACATGTATAATACATACTTATATTTTATTTAATATAAAAAACACCTCAGAAAAATAAAAATATAATTAAGTGTATAAAAGTATTTTATAATTTTGGAAAAATAATAAATTAAAATAAATAAATTAAAATACTAAATAAAAATCAATATAAAATATATAGGTAATATACCTATAAAGGGGATAAAAGTAAACCTTGTAAATATATACCTCATAAAAATAATTAAAATTCATAATAAAATAATTTATAAAATAATAAATATTTTTTTATTTAATAACCTAAAAATAATAAAATTATGATTTTTGAAATCATTTTTTCATGCTTTTTCTTGGTTGGTCCACGTGGACCAACCAGGGGGATTGGAGAGTTGACTCGTGGTCCAACTCTCTGACCCCAGTCTGTTCAGTGTCAGAATGCGTTTTGTCGCCTTCTTCTCCCATTTTTCTAGGGCGATCCTTTCATCTTTTCACCTAGATTTCTTCTACGATTTTTCTCCCCTATGCTTGACCATACACGCCCTTGGTTTTTTTCGGGCTTTGGATCACTGATCCGCCCGTTGCACCTCGTTAAAGGAGCTCGCTTGGCCAACTTTTCAAAAACCGCCCAACACTTCCATTCCTCTTTAAACCCTCTTTGTCCCGTCTTGGCCAACTTCGTCGAGCTCTGGATCGAGTAAGGTGACAAGGAGCTCTCCAGCTCCTCGTAGGCGCAGTTAGGCGGTCAAGGCGGAGCTTTCACCCATCTCCGACGTCCACGCCGCCGTGAGGTTTCTTTTACATGGCTCCGACCACTGAGGTCTTTTTTATCGTTTTCTTAGCGTAGTGATAACCCTAGTTTCATTTCCCTCAATTATTCGTATTCTAATCAGCCAGTAGCTATCATCTCGCCCATTGAAGCTCGTCGGAGCCCCGCTCCGGCGAACCTTCCCACGCACGTTTCGCCTGCGATTCCACCTAATAACAGCCCAGATTCCTCCATCTCGCCTCTCTATGCTTCTGCTCATCTTTGCGGGATCTGGAAGACCCCATCTGAGGGGTCCTCTACCCCAAAGACGACCTCCAGGTCCACCTCCGTCGCTAGCCCTCGCCGGAGCTCCTCGGAGCATTTTGAAGTGCCAAATCAAGAGGGAGGTGTCCTGGGAGGTTCTTTGCGCCATCGGAGGGGAGTAGACAACAAGGAGCTTGCAGATTTTGGCGGATCAACCTCACCAACGCCGTGTTCATCGGCTATTCTTACTGTACCTCTCCAGACCGTCAATCTCACCCTGTTCTTCCAAGGGGCTCCGCAGCCGTCCGTTCAGCGCTGCCCAGAGTCGTTGATGCAGACCTGATGATTTAATCACAACCCCTCATCAGTGAAGGGGTACGGACCGACAGATTGCCGCCACGTGTCATAAGTGAAAGATCAAAAGCTGTCGGATCGTACAGTGCTTTGGGTATTTTGCCATTTCACCCCAAGCATTTTTGTATTTACTTCTAGATGCTTAATCTTTCATATGCCGCTTTATAATTTTGTAATACTTATTGTAAGGCCCCCGAACTTTTATTATTTTCAAATAGGTCCTCGGCCACGTCACCTCACGTGCCCGTGCGTGTGAGGAGCGTGGCCATTTTGCAGATAGGCCCTCGGGCATTTTTGTTTTGGTCAACAGTCCAAGAACTTTCAGATCACGTGTAATGTTTCTGGCAGATTTGCAATATAGCCCCCCAAGTTTCCTGTTAATTGCGTTTTGACCCCTGCCAGGTGCGTGCTTGTCACATGCGTCTGGGAAATTTTGCGTGAAAGGGCCGGTGATTTTACACATTTATAATTGGTCCAGATAACTTTATATTCAGTATTAAAATTTTCTGGAATTTTACATTGTGGCCCTGGAACTTTTTGATTATTGCGAAATAGTCCCTGCTAGGCCATACATTTTTATGTGCTTGCTTTATTTACTTCAAGCGTCATTAAAACCCTAAAAATTCCCCAAAAATCTTGCTAAGCTCCTGTTAACTTGCCCTTCCATGCCATATTTTTGTATTTTATTTTTGTTGCATTTTCACATTTATTAAAAATCAAAAACATGTATTTTAGCTATTGTCTAGCTTAGAAAATACCAAAAAATATTAAAACACCTGGAAAATTCCAAAAAGAATCACCTACTATGTCTTTTAGCCAACTATAATGTCAGTCCAAAAATCACTAAAAAATTCAAAACCAAAACCCTAAAATTTAGAAAATACCCAAAAACTTCCGAAAAATCTAAAAAATTCTAGAAAACTCTAAAAATACGAACTCAGATTCTGTTGGTTCTATTTTTTATTATCTTTATTTTAAAAACTAATTTGTGAAAATTTTGAGATTATTTGATATTTTTCCTTCCCATTTAAAGTTCGGTCAGTGATTTATTCACTATTTTCCTTTATTTCAGCTTTTAAAAATACCAAAAAAATTCTGAAAAATACTCAAAAATCACAAGAACAGTAAAAAATCATAAAAAGACCAAAAATATTTTATTTCTGAATATTTGAGCATTTTTACATATTTTTATAAATATTCTAGCACCTCTTTTATAATATAGTTTATACATTCCAATATTGAAAAAGAAAGAAAAAAATATATATAAAATATAAAAGAAAATATAAGATCAGAAAAATTAAAAATCAAAATAAAAAATTAAAAATTAAAAAATATATATATATATATTAAACTTAAAAACCCACATGCATAGTGTAGACAACACATCACTTTCACACACACACACACATTTGTGGATCTACCCTGCCTTGCTCCCTGTGTTCGAACTCTCTACGTACTTGCCTCTATACATCATTTATGTAGAGTTAAAAATAATTTTAACTTCACATTTTCTTGTCATTTCTTAATACTTATAGTGTGGATTAATTGTTGATTAATTAGGGATTTTTAGCGGTCACCGCAGCGACCTTCGTGTTCCCCGCCGTATGTGGAATACAAGACTGTTGGAAATCTTTAGGTATCAAGTATGTAGAAGGTCGAATATAGGGAGCAAACGGCTATATCGGGGGCAATGAAGCATAAATAAGTGACTGTGAAGTTATTTGTCTATGTTTTAATGTGAGTTTTATCTATTTTATTTTTTTTAAATTTTCTTTTTTTATATTTTTTTATTTGATTTTTAATTTTATGATTTTGTATTTTCTTTTTATATTTTATATTTTTTTCTTTTAATATTTATAATAAGCTATATATAGGATATATATAAATAATAAGCTAGGGTTGAAAATAAAAATTCACAAAAAAATGATCAAAATAAGGAAATACAATATTTTGGGGTTTTAATAATTTTTACTATTTTTGTGATTTTTTAGGAATTTTTTGATAATCTTTATGGATTATTAAAGTCAAAAATACCCTAAAACAGGGAATAAGTTAATGGTTGAAAATAAAATAGAGAAAAATAGCAAACAATAGAAAAAATTATCCAAATTAAGTTTTATATAAAGATAATAACAAAAAGAAAATTCAGAACTAGAAAACACAATTTTTGTGTTTAGGAATTTTTATTATTTTTATAGAGGTTTTTAGGGTTTTTCTATTTTTTGAGTTTTCTTTTATATTTTTTATTTGATTTTTGGTCTAGAGTTGTAAAATAGGTAAATAAATATAAAATATATTTTTTGGAATTTTTTGAAAAGGTTTTATATTTTTTATGTATTTTCTTTTGCAAACAAGGACGAAAAGGCACGTTCTTGATTTTTTATAAATAATAAAATCTTCAAAGTTTGCAAATTAAAAATATGGCATGAAAGAACAATGCACCAGGAAAGTATGTATATTTTTTGGATTTTATAGAGCACAATCTAGATGTATGAAAATAAATACAAGAAACAAAGAGAAATTACACTTCTAGCAAGGGCATATATGCAAATAGCAAGAAGTCCATGGGCCAAAGTGCAATTTTCATGAAAGTAAATAACACAATAAAAATGTTTCTGGGCCAATGAGAAATAACCAAAACCCTAGGCCCTTGCCTGCAAAAATTGCCACAGCTCACATCTAGACACACGTGAGCTAATGGCGGGGATCAAACGTAATAACAAAAAACTTAGAAGGCATGTTTGCAAAAGTTACAAAAATAATACAAGCAAATGAAAGCTTATAGTCCTAATATTAAATTACAAAATTTCGCGGGGTTAGACATGCAAAATACCCACGAAGGGCAGATCGGACGACACATAAGGGGCCAATTAGACACGTGTCGAGCTCCGGACAACCGATGACAATTCACCCACCTACGTTGAGATTAGATGCCTGCAGATGATTTGATGGCTCTGTTCTGCAGCATCCAACGGTTCACAATTGATATGGGGCGGCAAAGGGATCGAACGACAGTCAGAGTCCCAGGAAGAACTCACAAGAACTCGGCAGGGCCGAGCTTGGATTCGCTCTCCTTAGCACCTCCAGCCACTTGGAATGCTAGGAGCACGAGCAAAATGGGGCAGCGGCCCATCGCATCAGATGAAGGCTTCAAAGGGTGACATGGAGCTCCAACGAAGCATGGCGATGTCGAGGAATGGAGGTAGCTACAGGCTCTCTGCCCTTGGTTAAAATTGACCCACCAGAGTGTCATTTGGCTATCCTAAACCTGCAAGAAGATTGAGCACCAAAAAGGGGTGCTGGGGCCTTATTGGCGAGGTGAACAGATATATAAGGTGTGACGACGACAATGGGAAGTGGCGGCCGGAGGCTCAACGGCTCCGGCAAGGTGTTTGAGACTGAAATCGACACTAATTACTTACTGAAATGACAGAGCAAAAACATGAAACTAAAGCTAATACTTACATCTAACGAAAGGAAAAAAATTCAAATGGAAAACACGACCTCAACTGACCAAAAAGCCAGGAGATGGTAACTCACGGCCAATGGCCAGAGATGGAGGGTGGAGCCGCTCCTCGGCCACGCGCGACACCTCCTAAATGGCTGGAGGAGATCCTGTCACCATCTTTTGTCCAGAGCACACGAGAAGAGGGCCTTGCTAGGTCGAAAAGGGTTCAAAATCAAAGAGGAAGGTGAAGGTGCGGTTTTGTACAGGTGACGAGCGGCTCCAAGAATCGATGAAGACCGGGCGAATCGATGATCCAAAGCCCAAGGAGAGCTATGGACGTGAATCATCGATTAACAATGAAGAAAGTTCAAGAAGCTAAATGGTGAAAGGAATGGCTGCGAAAAAATCGAGAAAGAGGGGAGAAAATGAGGTTCTGACAAGCAACAGAGGCTGGTCAGAGAGTTGACTCGCGGTCAACTCTCCGACGCTCCTGGTTGGTCCACGTGGACTAACCAGGAAAAAGCCATGGAAAAATATTTCAAAAATTAATTAAAAATAATAATTGATTTTATTAATTTTAGGTCATAAAAAATATTTATTATTTTATAAATTATTTTATTATGATTTTTATTTATTTTTTTGAGTTTTAAAATTACAATTTGCTTTTTAGGGGCTATATATATGTATATTCATATATGTATTTAGGTATTTTATTTCTATTTTGTATATTTAATTTATTAATTTAATTTATTATTTTATATATTTATAACTAATTTTTATAGACTTAAATATATTTTTATTTTATTTTCCTGATGTATGATATATAATTAAATAAATAGATATATTATCTATACATGTATAGTTATAGGTATTTTACCTGTGTATTTCTATGAGTATTTTATTTTAATATTTTATTTATTATTTTCTATTTTAATATGTACATATATTATAAATAATATTTATAAAATTATAAAAATATAAAAGTATGAAAACAATGAATAATAAATAAAATGAATATTTAATCGGTATAGCTATACAATAGGGATCCACAACCTAACTTTCACACCGTAACTCTAAAAAATATGAAATCACTTCATTAAATAAATTATAAAAATTTATATAATTTAAAGGTAATTTTGATATATTTTTGGTTTTTATTTGAGAGATATGAGTTTGAGAAGTTGGGGTTTTGGAAATTTTATTCAGACCATAACTTTTTATCTCTACATTATTTTTGTATGAAATCAATTTTGTATTTTTCTATATTTTATTATCTGCAATTTCATGTTTAAAGTTTTTTTATTTGAGGTATAAAAAGTGGAACTAAAAATAGGTTCCAAAAATGAATAAAAATGAATAAAATAAATGGGAATTTAATTGGTATTTTGGCCCTTATCTCCCCATACTTTATTCTTTGTCGACCTAGTCATCGAGATGCCTAGGTCTCAGGATTTAGGGTCATAAAATATTTCCAATATTTTATTCTTTTCTTTCCTTTTCTTTATTCTATAATTTTGGCATTAAAAACACTATTTTATACACTTTTTACACAATGATGCATGAATGATAAAATGGCTAAATTAAGGGTATTTACAAGCATTTACTAGGGTTTTTTATGGCCAAAGTAATAGAATAAAGGTGATGAAATGGAGATTCATCACTTGTAAGATATAATGTTCGAATACTTGGTAGAATGTGGGATCGAGAAATGTGTGCAATCCATTGCAAATGAAAATTTCACTCTTCGTCAGAAAATAATTCGTGAAGATTCCTCTAAATAATAGGGCAACAAGTGGCTAGGGACATACATGTGAAAGCTTGAAGCCAATTTCTATATTCAGCAAACAGAGTCGAGGGCCTAGAAGATGAAGATCTAGCTGCAAAATGAGATTTATGGCCCGTGATGCTAGATACATAGAGGAAACATTAGAACATGAATGATAAAATAAGAAAGAGATAAAAGTACCTTAACTTACGAGATCGATCAATCATGAGTAAATGAGCGATCAGACAATGATCATTCAGAGCAATCAATTGCTCAATTAATAAGGAGAAATTCTCAAGATAGATTTTTTGGTGGAGAACTTTCTACTATTGGGTGGAGAAGATGTGAGGGGGTGTGTCTCCTTAAGTAGAGGATGCTGTAGTATCTAGAAATTTAAAAAAGAGGAAATTTTAAAATTTTGAAAATCAAAAGTGAAATTGAAGTCTCATAAAGTGAATCGACTCTTGACATATTGTCAATAAAGATTGGGCAACTATTGAGATAGTCAAGATGTCATAAAGATTTGAAGAAAAAAAATACCCAGAATAGTAGAAACACTGATTATTGATGAGGTCATTATGCTATGATTGATCATACCTTTTGCAATCTATTGATCAATGGATTCTTTTAAAAAAAGACTTGACTTATAGTAAATCTTTTCAAAGTTCAGAGAGCCAACTCTCTTTCTAAGTAGCTCAAAACTAACAATAGCTAAAGGTTTTGTGAAAATGTCTGCTAATTTATTTTTTTATTGAAATATATTCCAAACAGATGTATCCTTTTAAGACATGTTCACATTGAAAATGATGTCCAACATCTATATGATTTATTCTACAACATTTAACATCATTCTTGGCTAGATTTATAGAGTTAGTATTATCACGAAGATTTGACTTTTAGAGTAGGATAAACCAAAGTATGAGGAGTATCTTTTCATACATATTAATTGAAAACATGCTAAAGTTGATGCTATAATGTCAGCTTTAATTGTAGATTGTGCATCACAGTTATGATTTAGAAAATCAAATACTAGTGCATTCTCCATGAACTAACAAGTGCCACTAGATCTTTTATCTGTGCAACTTCTAGCATAGTCCTGCATCGCTATCTACAAAGAGATCCATACTGCTCATCTTTGGATAAAACAATTCAAAATCTTGAGTAGTATCCAAATATCGAAAAAAAACTTTTAACCACACTCTAAACACTTCCTTTAGGTGCATACTAAAAACATGCAGCTAAAACACGTGCTAAAAAGAATATCAGGTTTACTTTCATTTGTGTAGAGCAAGAAAGCAATCATATCTTGGTACTCTCTTGAATTAGTGAGCTTATAACTTAACCATACATATCTAAAGATCAAGATGGAGCTAGGAGGAGAAGGCTTCGTGGAACATGATGTGAACCCGAGCCTTTTCAACAATTCCTTGGTGAAATTTTGCTACGGGAAGAAAGTCCCATGTTCAAGCTGAGAAATGTGAAGACCTAATAAAACCTTATGTTCTCCAACTAAGCTCATTTCAAAGAATCTTGCATAAGATTAGAGAACTCTTTACACATATATGCATTAGTAGAGACAAAAACAATGTCATCAACATAAACTTGAACAAGAAGTAAATCACAACTAACAGACTTCATAATAAAGGGCAATCTACTTACCCACTTTAGAACATGATATGATAAGTTAGTCTCATAATCTATCATACCTTACTCTTGGAGCTTGCTTAAGTCCATATAGATCTTTTCTAAGTCGAAAAATATAATCAAGGTGAGTAGAGTTTTCGAAGCCTGGTGGATGTTTGACATAGACTTCTTCATTAAGAAATCTATTCAAGAAAGTGTTTTTGACATCTATTTGAAAATGCTTGATTTTCTTGAAACAAGTGAAAACTAAAAGCATTCTGATTGATTCAATCTAAGCTACAAGAGCATAGGTTTCATCAAAATTGATGCCTTCATGTTGTGTGTACCCTCAAGCAATGAGTCTGGCATTATTCTTGACAATTTATCCTAACTCATCCAAATTATTTCTATAAACCCACTTAATGTTAATTACTGAGTGGTTCTGAGGAGGGGATATTTACATACATGATTCTATCAATTGAATAAATTCTTCTTGCATTTCCAAGCGCTAAGATTCATCGTTATACACCTCATCTATGGATTTCAGCTCAAAGAGGGATACAAACGCTGATAGGGCAATGAAGTTAAAGTGTGATTGTGTTTGAACTCCCTTAGACACATCTCCAATCACTAGCTCCTTGGGAGAGTTTCTAACAAAGCTATAATCCTATGATAAACCATGAAAATTTTCCTTTCTCGACTATACTAGGCTCGATGAACTCAGCTTCATCGTATTTTTCCAATTCACGTGGTTGAGAAATTGGACTCATGTTCCCTTCAAAATAAACATCAACAACATCTATGATAGTCATAGTTTTCTTGATAAAGACCCTATAAGCTTTGTTATGTCAAGGGTTTCCCTATAAAAAATATCATCTTCACTTTTTCGGATCAAACTTGTCAAAGATTAGATTTAGTGTTTACGAATAAACACTTACATCCTGACACTCGTAAATATCATATCTTTGGTGAGTGTCCAATTAAGCTCAAAGGACGTCTTTTTTAATCCTCACCGGATCAAAGTTCTATTTAAGAAATAACACGCAATATTCGCGGCTTCTACCTGGAAATAACGTTTTAGATCAGATTCACATAATATATTTCACATGCATTCCTACAGTGTGTATTTTTTTGCTACTACATATCCATCCTAATAAGTTGTTCTAGGAGCCGAGAATTCATGCTTGGTTCTAGTTTTTGAACATTATTTACAAAAAATGTCATTCTCGAACTCACCACCATGATTAGTTCTTAACTTAGTGATGGTAGTTCCTCGTTCGGTGTGAATCCATTTAGCTAGATTTCCGAACTCTAGAAAAGCTCAAATCTTCAGTTGTAAAGAACAAAACCCTAGTAAGACAAGAGTAATCATCAACTACAACAAAACGGTAACGATAACCACTTAAACTCGAACATCTCGTCAATCCAAACAAGTCTAGACATATAAGTTGTAAAAGTTGTGAAATGGTGACAAACTTCTTAGATTTGGATGGGTTTTATATGCAATTTTCCCAGTTCACATGATGTATACATCTTCTTTCTTCTTAAAGGATAGTTTAGGTAGTCTTTTAAACTAGGTTAAGTTTGCTAAACCTATGGATTTGTTTGAAGTGAATGTGACCTAAACGTTTATGCCATAATATTAGCTCTTCTTGTGTCGTCATAAAGCATTCCAGCGACGAACATTGGTGAATTTAATTGTGTATACATTTTTAATGCCTATCCCCTAACAAAACACATAGTGTATCTTCTTTAACAACTTCAAAACACTTTTTAGAAAATACAACTTTAAAATCTTTGTCAGAGATATGTGATACACTTAGCAGATTATTTTTCATTCTTTTAACAAAAACTAACATAATTAGTTTTTGTAGTAGGGGTTTGAATCTACCTTGGCCAATAACTATACATGTATGGTTGTTGCCAAAAGTGATGTACATCTATCTTTAGTTTCTAGGTGCAAGAAGAGGTCACTGTCTCCCATCATGTGCTTGGAACATCCACTATCCATGATCAAGTAATCTATCTTCCCTTTGCTTCATTCATTATGAAATAGAAATTTGTAGCTTTTTGCTGAAGGTATGCTTATTTCTTGTTACTACAAAAACAATGAATAGAATTCTTTGGTACCCATATCTTCGAGTCCTTGGTGGGTTAGCTAAATTCCGAGGATTTATCCTTGGTTATAATACCCTTTTACTGACTTTTGACTAATCAATATTTTAGTTTGGTATAACAGTTTTTGATGAGCTAGCTTCACACCTATTGTAACCTAAACCATACTTTGTTGTGCTTTGGTAGTTACCTCCAAGATGTTTGTCTAAATTTTCTTTTCCTTTGGTGAACATAGAAGTCCTTAAACATGTGATAGTGATATCTAAACTATCTATATTGATTTTTAAGATTTTTTTATTTCTTTTCCATGTGGATTTTAAAGAAGCAGGTAAACTATCAGTAAGCTCAACTATGTTCTTTAAAGCTTACATTTGAGTTACACAATTTTATGGTGTAGTGTGTGTGTTTGAAAATTTTATTTCCCTTTTCAACTTAACTAATAAGTCACACAATTCAGGAATAACATCTTCTAATTCATCTATCGAATGTTCATTTGAAGTTAAATGATCATAACGAGTCATGAAATGAACCAGAGCTTCATCATTATTTGAGATACATGATTTGCTTCTTAAGACATCGGAAGAGTCTGAAATTCATCACAAGTGACATTTAGAGCTTTAATCTTTTGCTTCATGTGAAACCTTCCTTCGGATGGTATTTTCTCTTGTCTTCGTGAAGCTCAGACTTTTCTCTTTCAAATTTCTGGCTCTTTTTAAGAAGGGAGAATACTTTTTGAAGTGATCCTTTCTCTTGTAGTTGTAACATGTCATATCATTATCTTTCTCATGTTCTCTATTCTTAAGGAAGTTCTTGAACATCCTTAGTGATCATAACAAAATCCTCATCAGAATTTGTATCTGAATCTTTGGTAGCTGGGAGTATAAGATTCTTTTCTCCTTTTTTTATCTCAGACTTGGCTTCCTTTACCTTCTCTCTTTCTACTTCGTAGTAGTTTACCTATGAGGTCATCAATCGACAGAGCATGAACATTGTTGGCTCTTTTATTATAATAGACATTATGCTCTAATAAATTGTGGGAGATATGAGTAGCTTTTTTATTTGATCCAACCCCCTTGACTTTGATGTTTAGATTTAATAGGTTGTTTATCAACCCTAAAATCTTGCATCCATATCTCTTACGGATTCACCGAATACCATTTTGAAGAGTTATACCTTTGCTGTTGTAAGGTGATCCTAATTTCTGTAACCTTGTTTATGCCTTAGTAGGTGACACTCAGCTTCTTCTAGATTTCACAAGCTATCTTGAAAGCAGAGACTTTATTGAACTTGTCTTTAGTAATAGCTCGGAATATTAATTCATCGCATTTGAGTTGTAGGTATCCTTTCTCTTATCATTTCCCTCAAAGGATCTTCTAGATCTGGAGTGAGTTTCTCATATTTGGACTTATATTTTCCATACTTCATAATCTATTGATTCCAAAATTATTTGCATATGTACCTTCCGACAAGAATATTTAGCGTCATCATAGTGAGAAGGGTGTACTGTTGATTGGCTTTCATGATTGATACTACCGAAATTGCTTGTAGCTGCTATCTAATCTATGCTTTACTCTGAATCAATAAATTCGCTCTAGTACCATTTGATAGAAATTGCGGATGAATCTACTCCGGGGGAGGGGTTGTGAGTGGACTATGGCATCATTAAAACTTTTTTACAGAATATAGAATAAATAGCAGTGACGACAAAATATCATAAGCCACCAACAATTACAACATAGAGGGATGTTAACACATGTAAACCCAAGAGGGTGAAAATCACGACCCAAGTCTCCCGACTCAAGATTCTGATTAGCTGAGCAAACCAACTTTTCTAGTATATCTTGAGATATTTACGGAGACATTTCAATTGTTTACAAGCAATGTAGCTTACATCTGGATCCCACACCAAAGTCACAACTGCAACTAATCCAGACTGCAATACTAGTTGAGGATTTAAACTTCACCTCGAGATACCTTCAGAGGAAACTATAAGTGTATCCTCAGAAAGATGTTAGCGGAATAAGATAAAAAAGTATTTGAACTGGTGAAATAATAGCAGTATAAGTGTGTCAGATAAAAATCATTCAGAGCAGTAGAGAATATATCAACAAGATTTTCAGAATATTTGATTCAGTCACATGTATCTATTAAGAAACGAAAGGCTATATATGTGTATATGTGCATGAAAAATATCACCAACTTTTCTCAATAGCTTCGAATGGATCTCTGACTACAAATAACTTGAAGAGCTTGTTACTAATCAAGACTAGTGTTTTTGTCGAAACCGTGAATCACTTCTCCTGAGAAAGATGAGCACTTTAAAGAACAATAGTAAGAGAACTGCCTCTAGAAAACTTGAGGAGGCTCGATTGTGTGTAGAAATGAGAGGGTAAGTGTAACAACCCGAATCCTTAGACACCATCGGAAACATATCAAATGCCACGTCAGATCCGATTGTTACTCCCGATGATATCACAATAACAATAAGGAATCATCTAATATTTTTCTATCCAAAAAAATATACATATCTAATACAACATCGACATTCGTTCCGGTGGACTAAACAAAATCCTTCCTTCAAAATCCACAACAAGACTTGAACTGTCACTAAATTTATCCTCAGGTTGACCTGCAATAAAAACAAAAGTAACTATGTTGCGATAAGGTCAATCCGACTAACGTAGAAATCAAGTCACAAGTAACTATTTCATCTATAATATAAGAGTGATTATTCCCACAAGAAAACTTACAATTGTTTATTTTCACTCTTACCATGTTGCTTAAAAGATTTGACTTGTCACATGCAATATCATCATATAGATCTTTAATGAACTTAATTATGCATACAAAAGAGTATCCTATTTGTATTCATGCATTGCATATCATACTTTTCGTATATTCCCTAAAGGTTAACCATATTTGCACATATGCCCATAACAATAACATAATTGCACATATTTACTTAGCATTTCACATAATTGCACATATACACTTAACATTCACATAATTGCACATATACACTTAGCACTTCACATAATTGCACATATACACTTAGCATTTAACATAAATGCACATATACACTTAACTTTCAGATAAGCACTCGACTTCCTCATAAGCACTTAGCTTATTCATTATACTAATTTGACTCATTTCATAAGATGTTAGGCAACTTTGGTGGCTTTTATCGTCGACACAAGTTGTTACTCAATCACTACATGGAACATGATGACATCAGCATTGAGTCAATGGTGGACTTTATACATGGTTCCACTGAACCCAACACCCCCAAAAGATCTTTTCATTTAGGCCATCGATAAACATACTCTAGAAGTGGCTCCCACCTTAGGTGTAGCATTTAGCTCCGCCTACTGTTTAAGTGCCATTATTCATTTAAAGAGATTACACTTTTTAATGTCATTTCCTTTTTAATACAATAGTGATTCTTGTGAACATTTTGGTTCCATACATAACTTACATGCTCACTCACACACATGCATGTGTGCATGCACATACACACACAATTTCTTTCCTTTCCATTAATCGATCATTTTCAAAATGCTGAGATAAACCCTCCTTAATTTGAGTCAATGCAGATATTTTATAGTCAAATCTAATGACTTAATAATCATATTAACGATCAATTATACGATATGTATAAGATGCCATCTTATTAATGGTAACCATGAATACCTAACTTTTCCAACAATAACAAAACTATAAAGCCCTTATTTAATTGTATTTGAAATTCTAAGAAATAATGTACCATAGTTACTGCCTATTCCCTTTCATGTCACTATTGTATACGCTGACATGTGATGAACATCATTGTCAGTTATTATTATGTAAAGCATAATTAGGGACATGTATTTGTAGTACAATCCAAATGGTATACATATATACATTCTATGTTATACATACATACAAATTTAATACAATAGATATAATATATTATATATTACACGCCCTCCTTGACTTGTAGTTGTAATGACCATGCGCTCATATTCTTTAATATGCCCTCATATTTTGAATTTATTTACATATCTTATTATATATATAAGAATGGAGTTTCCCAATCAACCAAGTTACAACATTAGATTAATAGGTGTATACGAGTCACTTGCCCCAAACCCAACATACGTATATAAAAGTTTCACTGGACATATATTTTCGTTGTAGTATATGCATATGCGTATAACTGCAGGGTATCCTTCAAGGATAGGGATGAGCAGAAGACAACAAAAGATGAGAATGTGGGTACTAAATGTGAGTGTTATCATACAGTTTGAGAGATATTTGACATAATCATGCCATGAATAATTTACCTATGATAACTAGACATTGGTTCATTTTTAAATACATACTTGTACACGTCTATCATGAAATGATGCAATGGTTGTAGGGATAAACTATTGAGTGATATACTCATAAAAGAAAAATACTCCAATAATTGTAGAATTGTCAACACATTGTCATATATGCATATCAAGAACAAGGCTTTGGACCACTAATGAGATTTCACAAAGTTAGTATGTGCATATATATATATATGTGCATATATATATATATATATATATGTATGTATATGTATGTATGTATTAGTAGGGAATGATCTCAGAGGTTCTATCTATTCTTAGTTCGATACGGACTGCCATAAGTATAGATGGTTTATTGTTTAATGGTGAAATCAACAACGAAGGTTGCAGAAGCAATTGTGGAAAAAAAGGAGACAACAGAATGTCATACTTTTATCCATATTATCCTAAAGGTTCGAGACATACCTCGATGACACAGAAAGACCCACGAAAACACCTCGATTCTGCCTATTTGAACTATCGTAGACCATGTCGACGCTCCACTGATTTTGTCAGGTCAAAAACTTTGACGTCTATGGAAAGGGTTGTCGTTTTCGAATTCGAAGACGGCACTTACGAGTCACTCTTTTTCTTCCTCCCTCTCTCTCTCCCTCTCTCTCCTCTCGTTCTCTCACCCTCTTCTCTCTTCTCTCTTTTCTCCTCTTTCTCTCTAATATTTATTCATCTTTATCTTTCTCTCTTGATCACTCTCTCTCACTCTCTTCTCCCTTCCTTTCTCTCTTTCTATATATAGTTCCAATTCCAAAAATGGAGGATAGAGGAAGGTTCATTTGGCCTATGTAGTAAGTGCCATTCTCTCTTTCTTTTTCTTATTATTTTATTCTTACTTAATTTCTATAAATAGAATATAAGTTTTTACAGTAAGGATCTCCTTTTATTGAGATTTGAGCTTGAAATTATCAAGTGATAAAAATAGTAAGTTCTAAATTTCAATAACATTAAATTGATTGATCATGATAAACATTGTGATCAATCAGAAGATAATTAATCGATTAGAGAAGAAGTAATAATCGATCAAAAATTATCGGTTACAAAAATCAAATTCAAAGATTGAGCGATCAGGAAGTTGTTATACAAATCAATAAGACATAACATTCAAGCAAAGACAATGTTCAAACAATGATCGACCGAGAAGTAAAGTTTACTGATCAGATAAGGTGCAATGATCGATTAGAAAGAGATGTTTTTCTATAAACCACAAATGATCGATCAGATCAAGAACACTAGCGATCAGGACCTAGTCGACGAACAGAGGAAGGTATGATCGATGAACTTACAACTTTTAGGTTGGCTTGATCTTTAACTTTGTTACTTGAAGCTTGACTTGAGAGACACAAGAGTTGCTCTAACGTAGAATCACACAGATACATCTTTCGAGCATACTTTAGAGTACAAGCGATGAAGAGCTTCTCTTGAGGTTCTAATCTTGGGTATATTCAGATTTACTCTAAACGTGCATGATTTTGGGTTTTGTTTGGAGAAGTTTTTCAAAAATCCAAACTTCAACTCTAATTCACCCTCCTATTGGTAGATGAAAGCCAAGCGTACATCTGTTTTGTGGTTGACTTGGAGGAGCAATGTACCAGAATAATCAAGGTTACTATCAATCCACCCTGGTAAATTGTGAAGGATGCGATTTTCATGTGCTAACACCAAACAGTATAAATACACAATGGTATAAAGCACATCTCCACTGCTGTTATTTGTTCTATTTCAAGTTTTCTAGCAGGACTGACACTATGTTTTACCACTTGTTGTGATCCACAACGAAGAAGTAACGGAACCAAGAAGACAACGACCAGGGCCGTCCCTGAGGGTGGTTTTTGGGTGCAACCGCCCAGGGCCCACCAACTTCAGAGGTCCATTTTAAGGCCCATCACTCATACTACCCATTTACAAAAATATCCCTTAGATGTCTTGCCTTCCTCCCCACTCCTGAAAACAGTTACCACACTCTTCGATTCCCCTTCCCATTCGTAGCGACGTTTCCCATTCTGACGCCACCATTTAAACTGAATCAACGATCGGAATCCAAAGTCCATACTTCAAACCCTCTTCTCTCTCACGAATCACGGTTTCTTCATCATTTGCAGTGCACGTTATGTGATGAATCCACGATTCATCGTCTTTATTATTTTATTTTAGCATCATTTTCTTAGTCAAACACCTGTAAATACCACTAATTCCATAAAATTATCATTCTGCATGCATTTGTTAATTATGCATTTTAAACACTTTTTGTACATAAATAAAAGAATAAAGAAGAAAAGAAAAAGAAAAGGATGTGTTTATGCAATAAATACAGACTGACCCAAACCCCGAGAGAAGGTCAGGACTTGACCTGATCGACTAGGAATAAAGTAGGGGGAGATAGGGATGTTTGTCAAAAATCCAAAAATATCTTGTAAATATTTTTCATGTATATTTGTACAAAACTTGCATTATTTTATTTGTATATAGTTTGATTTCAAATTAATTATTTTTGTAAATAAAAGTTGTAAATAAAAATGTGTTGTAAATAATAAAAATTAGTGTAAAATAAAATAGTGTATATATTACAAATAATCACACCTAGAAAAAGCCTCAAAGCGCTAATTGAAACACCAATTCCAGCTCCATACGAGTCAAATTGGACCAAAATCACTTCCATCATACTATAAATTAAATTATCTTTCAAATGGCTGTGGTTTCATACTTTTTGGAGTTACGGTTAAAAAGTCAGTTTTTTTGGGGTGTTTTGTGCAATTTAACCAATTTTTATTGTACATATTTATTTATATTCATTATTATATAATGTATATATTTGTAAATATTATTTTCATTAAAAATAAAAATTAAAAAAATAATAAAATTTAAAAAATCTTTTATAAAAATTATTTTCTTATTTGTATCTATGTATATTGTATTATATGTGTATAATATATGTATAAACTAACTTCCTTTTATAAAAACCACCAAAAAATAATTATCTAACATTAATTAATTTATTTAATTTAATTCCGAATTTCATATTTAATTATTTAATTTATTGGATATATTTGGATTTATTTGGTTTAATAACTTGCCTTGTATATATGATTTTATTCCACACCATATATGGCCACCATTATGGAGGTTAATAGATTTCCATTAATTATTTAATTTATTTAATTAATTTAATTCCGAATTTTAAAATTAATTAATTAATTTAATTATTTTATTTTATTAACCAATAATCTTTTTCCTTGTTTGTATAGACCTTCCTCTTTTGTTTTCCTTCTCTTTTTATTGGCTCCTTCCTCCCTCATTCACACTTGATCGATCTTTGGTGGAGAGGAGCCCGATCTCCGAGAGGTTTCTTGTTGCAGAAGGGTGCTTAGCCTCTGAGCCGTCCGGTGACAGCGTGTCAGCCCTCGTCGAGGCCATCACAGCATTTCCGAACCCCGAGGTGAGATTCATTTTATTTCTTGTCTTTTTCCCGTAGTTAAATCGTAGATTTATTTTCTACTTAGACATAGCTAATCTTTAGAATTTAGATCATAAAAAATTCCATCGCATTTTACATCCGATCCACCATCGATTTCCATCTTATTTTTCGTATCCCACCATTTCCACATTCTACCTCACATAATCTATCACCTCCGGTCACGCACGGTGATCGGAGCAACGGATCTATCTTCCATATCGCAAGATCCTCCCATTCACCGTTCCCATTTTTGTGTATAAATAAAAAATATCATACAACTATTTTTCCTGTTAATCTCACAATTATTTTTCCAGGAAGAATTAAAAAAAATTGTTCTCGTCTCTCTAACCTTTGTTTTGAAAGAATAAAGAAAAATAATAAAAAAATATAGTTATTGTTTTTTATCTCTAACGGTTGTTGTGCAAAAAAACTCAAATAAAAAATCCTTATGCTCTTGTTCGCAGTTTCTGTTTGAAAAAAAGGGAAAAAACCAAAAAATATACACTTTTTCTAACTTTTTCCTACAGCTTAAAAACAAAAAAAAATAAAAATAAAATAAAATAACTCCAGCAGCGGGTCGCCACCCCTGCTACCGCCCGCACTCGCCGTTGGCCCCCACCAGCAACCACCCTCCGCGGTGGTGCTCCTGCCGTCGCGACGCCCAGCATGTCGTCCTCTTCCTGGGCGGTGTTGCGCCCTCCCGCGCGTGACGCGCACACTCTCCAGCCCTTCGTACGGCCGTGTGCGGCCGTCCGCCAGCAACGCCCTCTACCATCGGCGGCCAACGCTGCCTCCCCTCCACCGTGCGCTCCCCGCGGACGGCTCATGCCATCCCACCTTCGCCATCTTCCAGTCGAGGCCGCGCCCCCGCGCCGTTCTGCCCTCCGCATGCGGCCGTGATGAGCCGCCCGATAGACTAAGGTAAATATATCACTAAGATCGTTGCGACCTCAGTCTCTCGGGGATCAGAGCTCAATCAAGAAAACAAAATCAGACCACCAATCAAAAAGACAAAAATCAATCAAAACCAAAATAGCGGTCCTGCTATGTGATTAACCTGGTATAGCACCCAGGGTCGGACTCAGGGAGCACGAGTTGGCCTCGCAGCCTACGAAGTAGTCAAATAAAAGAAAATAAAAAAACAAGTTCTTTTGGTGGATTTTTAATTCTTTTTATATTTTTTTTGGATATTTAATAATGGAGAAAAATAAGAAAAAGACAAATAAAAGCAAATTCAACTAATTATTTATACACTCAAAATCACTCCAAAAATACAAACAAAAATATTTTTAAGTTTTTTTGGATTTTTTACTGTTTTTGGTGAATTTTTCAGAATTTTCCAATTTTTATAGCATTTTCTAAAAATTAAAAAGTGTGAAAACAGTGAACTGCTGTCCAGTCAGGCTTGAAAGATCAATTTAAAATATCAAATTGATCTGTAAAAGCGTGGATGTATTTTTTATGAAAAATAGAAACAATGAAGAAAATACATAAGAAGAGTTTATTAATTTTTGAGTTTTCTATAATTTTTTAGAATTTTTATAAGTTTTTAAGTTTTTTTTAAATTTTTAAGGTTTTTATATATCCAGAAATAGCCAAACTTGCACAGAAATTAAAACACACAAAAACAAACAAAACTTAATTTTTTGGAATTTTTAAAACAGTTTTTATATTTTTTTATGATTGTCTAATCTGGATAGAGGCAAAAACGACTATTTTTGAATTTTTAAAAATAGAAAAACACCTCAAAAATGTATCAAATTTTTGGTGAAAACTTTACACAGTGGCAGGAGCCATGTATCCAATTTTCACGCGATTTGGACTTAATTTGATATTTTATTTAAATAAAAGAAAAGCACACAATGCATAGGGACCTTAATGCAAGAAAAATTATTTCCAGGGGCCAAATCATAACACGTGTAAAAAGCTTAGGGGCCAAACATGCAAAAAGCCCAACGTGCATGCGCAAAACACGTGATCCCGACATAGAGGGGTATAACTGTAAATTCTATTTATAAAAATGCTAACATTAACATCCAAGAACTACAGTAAGGAAGTGAAAAAAGTCCAGACCCGATGCACGTGGTTCACATACACAGGGACTAATATGCAAATACGATAAACATCCAGGTCCAGAGTGCAATTTAACCAAATAAAAACAACGATACCTAATATTTACAGAACTAACTAATAAAAACAAAAGAAATAAGGGCATAATAGAAATTTACCCCTTATTGAGATCTTCGGCTGGAGGCGCGCCACATGTGAGATCGGACGGCTGAGGGGCGCTGCACCTCTTCGAAGGACTCTGGCTCAGATCTGACGGCTGAGGGCCTGCCACGTGGAGGATCTGACGGTGGCTGCTACGCGGCTAACCCTTCGCCTGCATGGACGGTGATGATCGTGCCACGTGTAGATCGAACGGTGGTGAATATCGGGCGCCTCTTCGTATAGACGTGCGGTCCGGATCAAGCCTCAGATGATCTGACGATGGGCGGTTGCTCCTCAAATAGATGGTCTGGATCAAAACTGGAGCTCGAGGCTGAACGAACGGCGAAGGAGGGTCCTCCAAGAACTCGACGCTGGCGAACTTCGCCGGCCCAATGCACGCGGTGGATACCTCCTCCCGAGCTGCTGGAATGTGGAATAGCTTCGTCTCGGCGCTCCGCAACTGAAGGACACCTTCGATGAGACCAGAGACCACCAGAGTGGCCCGACGACGTCGGAAGCTCGAAGCTCCTGGGCTCAAATGAGACGACCCTCAGATGGGTCGCACTGACCTGCAAAACAGCCTAGGGAGCTTCCTGGGTCGAGGGCAAACTGCCTCGACCCGGTTAGGGGTGGAATAGGGGTCGGGTGCGTCGAGATGGGTGACCTCCGGCGAGGCGACGGCGGTGGAGGTCGGGCCTTGGTTCCGGGGCAAACCAAGGGGAGTGAGTGGGTGCAGAAGGTGGGTAGGAGTCTCACGAAGATGTTAGTCAGGTCAGATGATGGAATGGATGATCGGAGTGGACGGAATCGATGAAAGATAGAGATGGGTCGAATTGGGCGTAATCGAAAATTAAGGAAAACCAGAAGGGTTCGGGTCTACCTGACGGATGCAGTCGACTGGGGATGAGCTCGCGGAGCTCTGGGGATCCTGACCTCGAGGAAGCGTCGAGTTCCGAGGCTATGCGCACCTCATGACGACGCACGTCGGCAGACGTCACCGGATCAGTGGCGGAGGGCTTCCTTTCCTCTCTTCGACACACCAATCGATAGCTGTCACTCTAGGGATTAGGGTGGAGGTCCTGGGACGAAGGAGCAGCGCCAAAGATGGAGTGAAAAGTGCGGCCGAGGTTCAGCTAAATATGGCTAGGGGTCCGAGAAGAATGGGGTCGGGCGAGGTGGTCGGAGCTCGGATCCCTAGGTAGATCACCGGGCGTGGATCTCTGATGTAGGAAGTATGATTAGGACCCGGGGTTTAGGCGAATGGAGCTTGGATCATGCGAGGATAATTGTGAGAAGTCGGGTCGGGCGCACAGATCCGGGTTGACTTGTCCAGGGGGAGAGTTGACCGGGGGTCAACAATCCCCCGTGGACCAATCACAGGCCGCCAAGCAATAAAGATTTGGAAATTCATTTTAAAAAAATAAATGACTTATTTTCGAAAAACTCAAAACATGAAAAATGTTTATTTATTTTTAAATAATTTTTTAGTGATTTTTATTTATTTTTATGAAATATAATTTAGGTATTTACAAAATATTATTATTATATATAGGTATACACACATATACATTTTTTATTTTTATTTTTAATTATTTATTTTTATACAATTTATTCCAATTTTATATTTTATTTATTTATAACATAAAATTTGGAATTAAATGGGCATTTTTATTTTATTTTTATTATTCATTTACATTGGTGCAATAAATAGGTATATACAAATATGTGCATGGTATATATACAACGTGGATTTTGATTTTGATTTTATTTCTTTTAATTTTATTTTTATTTTGCTAGTTTTTATTTTATTTATTTACACCATGAAATCTAGAATTTGAAAATATTTTTATGGGATTTTAATTATTTATTTACAAGAGGAAAATAAATAGATGTGGGGTTTTATACACATGGTCTATGTACAATGAAGAAGGAAATTTTCTTTATTTTATTTTTCTTTTATTTTTCTCATTTTTATTTTAATTCTATATTTACAAATATATACAAATAAATAAGCACACATTTTTATTTTGAATAAGAGGAAAATAATTTTTATTTATATACATAGGTATATGTACACAAACATGAGCTTCCCTATCTCTCTCTACTTGGATTCTTTTGCGGTCAGGCCCATGCTGAGCCCTCCCTTGGGATTAGGTCGCTCAATATTTATTCTAAATATCTCCCTCTTTTTCTTTTATTTCTTTATTCTTTTATTTATGTACAAAAACATGCTAATTATACATATTTATACAATGCATGCACTTTGACAATTTATACTATTTACAAGAATATACATGTTTTTTGCATAGGTTTTATAGTTAAAATAAAAGAATAAAGAGTGATGAATGGGTATTCATTACCCCCCTATACTTAACTTTGCTAGTCCCTTAGCAAACACTTATTTGAAAAAGAAGTAAAAAAGGAAAAAGAAAAAGAAAAAGAGGAGAAAATGCATGGATCAATGCTGATTATTAAACTAGCCTTCATCAAATTGAAATATGGAGCTCGATCAGATCTTTGGATTATCAATGTGTCGGAACCTTATTTGGACTTAAGTTTAAAACTCAATAGCCTCTAAGATCCACTAATCTATAGTCAAGACTCCTCAATAATCCAGATCAGAACAAGTCTACATACACAAACCCTGAAGACTATGAATCTTTCCTTGTACAGTGTAAGTGAAGTATAGCTCTCCACTTCAGAAGTAGCAACTTGACAACCCTCCCCAACAAGGTAACTCTATGACCCCAATCTGGCCACTCTTTCCTCGAGGAGCGGGGTATTCCCTTCTAAGTTCAAGTTCAACCAGCTAAAGAAGAGGAGGAAGAAGAGAATGGACCATGGCCAGTGTAGCCATGTATCCTTGGGAGCTCAACCAGTGTAGCCAGTCCCTGCTACAAGCTACATAAGATGGAATAGGAGTCTCAAGCCTTGCTTGTTGCACTATACACATACTCTGGTGGGATTATCATTTTCTATCAGACCCACCACTTTTTTGGAGTTATTTTCTTTTTGCATTTTTTTTCAAGTGCATCTATACACATATTTACAAGGTGCAACATATGTACATAAGGAGTTTTTCCTCTTGAGCCAGTAGACTATCCCTCTTTTGAAGCATTATTGCAACCCACAACTCCTATCGTTAGACCTCATGGCACCCAGACCAAGTTGAGATGCACTTCCTTCACTAAAAGAAGAAGAGAGGTTCCGCCTAGAAGTACTACCCTCATATGCTACCCCAAGTCAAGGAAGACTGCCTCCTCACCACCTCATCCGTAGAGAGCTCAGTGTAAAGTGCGGGTCCAAGTCAAGCCATTGTCTATATGAGTCATGTGTGTGTTGTTAAGTGCTCTACTTAGGCTCATTGAGATGACATGTGATCATAACCTAGTGGACTCAAAGAATTAAGTCACCATGGACCTGAAAAGCGTTAACACTAAGCTTTATAAGGTTCCTCTTAGAATTAGGTGGATTAAGATCTTAACCAAGCTCCATTTCCCAATTTAGTTCCAGGCTAATTTAAATGTCAACTATAATCCAGGAAAAACTATACAAGTATTTACAAAGATGCTATTTACACAATATTTACACATATGCAAAATTTTGAAAAATGTTTTGAAAACTTGAATGTGTGCATGAACACAAGTTTTGCAAAATATTTACACAAATTTACACAAGATTTTTGCAAACTTTTGATTTTCAAAACATTTTGGAAAAATTTTGTACTATATAATAATTTTGATATGCACATATTTATACACTATTTACACAAAAACTTTTTGAAAACATTTTACAAAAATAATTTGTACAATAGCTATGTATGTGCAATAAAAGAATATGTATTTAGAAGGAAAAATTTTTAATTTTTATGGATTTTTGGGTTTTTAGCCATTTTTATTTATTAACACACTCACACAAAGTACGAGTTATGGCTAAAGTATATATGAAATATATACACACCCCCTATACTTAGCTCGAACGATGTCCTCAGAGTCAAGAGCGATGAAGAAGACATAACTTGTGCTTAGTATAGGGAAGTGAAAAGGAAGGATATATACAAAGACGAATCAAAGAATAGAAAATCAAGAGAATCTCGGCATTTCCCCCTATACTTAGGATCAAATAATCCTAAGTATAGCAGGTTGTACACGAAGGGAAAGCCGAATGAAGAATGTACATGGTCTACCCCCTATACTTAGGGTAAAATATCCCTAAGTATAGGCAGCAAAAACAGGGGTAGAAAGAATCAAAAGAATACCCGAGAGTCCTACATCCCCCCTATACTTAGGGTAAAGTATACCCTAAGTATAGCATAATCAATAGATGAGAAAAGGGATGTGGGACTAAAGAATGGAATGATATGGACATCTGGATCTATACAAGTCGGGAGAACAATGATAATCGGGCGTGAGATGCAATAGATGTGAGTCAAGAGACCACATCTCACGCAAAGTGAATATGGGCAACATCAACGACCCGTGGCTCATGATCTAGATATGGCTTGAGCCGCTGGCCGTTCACTCGAAAGGTACTCTCAGAAGACAACTCAGATATGTCAATACTCCCATTGTCGTAAACCTTTCTCACCAAATATAGTCCCTTCCATTTGCTATGTAGCTTCCCTGGAAATAGACGAAGCCTAGAATCGAACAACCATACTCTCTGTCCATGCTCAAAATGCTTGTGGCTGATATGAGAATCATGCCACTCCTTCACTCTCTCCTTGTATTGTAGGCTGTTTGAGAAGGCGGTATCATGAAGCTCCTTCAAGGCTGCTAACTCTGCCCTCCTCTGATCTCCTACACTATATGGATCCAAAAGTATATCAGTGACAGCCCAAAGTGACCTATGTCTCAACTCAACAGGTAAATGGCACGGCTTGCCATAAATGAGGCGAAAGGGAGATGTGCCCAAAGGTGTCTTGAAAGATGTCCGATATGCCCATAAGACCGAGTCCAACAGCTGTGACCAATCCTTGCGGTCAAGGCAGATGACTTTCTGCAATATAGTCTTGATCTCCCTGTTCGACACTTCGACAAGACCATTCGTCTGAGGGTGGTATGGAGTGGCAACTTGGTGGTCTATGTCGAACTCGCTAGCAAGGGCCTTTACCTTATCGTTGACGAAATGAGAACCCCCGTCAGATATCAACACTCGAGGTACCCCACACCGTGAAATGATATGCTTCCTCAATAATCTGCAAACAATCCTAGCATCTGCGGTTCGGGCGGGGATGGCCTCAACCCAACGACTAACATAATCCACGGCCAACAGAATGTACTCGAATCCCTGACTCTTAGGGAACGGACCCATGAAATCGATGCCACATGCATCAAAAATCTCACAAAAGTGAATGGGCTGCATCGTCATCATATCACACTGTCCACAAGTGCCCATCCTCTGACAGTCAGTACACCTCTTCATGAACTCATCAGAGTCCTTGAAGAGGGTAGGCCACCATAGGCCGGATTGGAGCACTTTCTGTGCCGTTCTCCTTCCAGAGTGATGTCCTCCTTCCTCAAGCTTGTGGCAGTAAGTAAGGACGCTATGATGCTCGTCCTGAGGAATGCACCGATGCCAGACACTATCCCCTCCTTCATGGTAAAGGATGGGATCCTCCCAGTGGTAGGACTTGGCCTTCGCGAGGAAGGTCTCAAGTCTCTGCCTGGGCCAATCTTGTGGAACTTTCTTAGCAACAAGAAAGTTCACAATATCAGTGTACCACGGGAGGGAGGCGATAGCAAGGATCGCCTCATCTGGGAAGGTCTCACATATAGGCTCAGTCTGCTCAGAATCCTCAAGATGCTCTAATCGGGAGAGATGATCCGCCACCACATTCTTGACTCCAGGCTTATCCTTAATCTCTATGTCAAACTCCTGGAGTAGAAGGATCCATCTGGTCAATCTAGCTTTGGCATCCTTCTTTTCCATGAGGTACCTGATGGTGGTATGATTAGTGTATATGGTCACCCTAGATCCAAAAATATAAGATCTGAACTTATGTAGGGCAAAAACTACAGCTAGCATCTCCTTCTCAGTGACTGTGTAGTTCCGTTGTGCGGCATCCAATGTACGGCTAGCGTAGTGAATGGCAAATGGGACTCCATCCCTCCTCTGTCCCAGCACGGCCCCTACGGCAAAATCGGAGGCATCCGTCATGATCTCGAATGGGAGAGACCAATCAGGCGGCTGGAGAACAGGAGCCTCTACAACATATCTCTTGAGAGTCTCAAATGACTAAAGACACTTGTCATCGACAAGGAACTCGGTGACTTTCGTCAGCAGATCAGTCAACGGTCGGGAAATCTTACTGAAATCATGAATGAAGCGTCGGTAGAAACCGACGTGCCCCAGAAAAGACCGTAACTGCCGCAGGTTGGACGGTGGTGCGAGTTTTCTAATGACATCTACCTTGGTCGGATAAACCTCCATGCCCCTGTTGGAGATGATATGGCCAAGCACCGTCCCTTGAGTCACCATGAAGTGACTCTTCTCCCAAGAAAACACTAGGTGAACCTCAATGCATCGCTGAAGGACTCGGTCTAGGCAGTCAATTCAGGAGTCGAATCCGTCGCCGTAGACCGAGAAGTCATCCATGAAGACCTCCAAGCACTCCCCCACCATGTCCGAAAAGATAGACAGCATGCATCTCTGAAAAGTCGCAGGGGCGTTGCATAGCCCAAATGGCATGCGTCTGAAAGCATATGTGCCGAAAGGACAGGTGAAGGTGGTCTTGTCCTGGTCCTCGGGCGTAATGGCCACCTGATTGTAGCCGGAAGTACCCATCCAAAAAGCAATAGTGGCTCTTCCCTGCCAGTCTCTCAATAATCTGATCTATAAAGGGTAGGGAAAATGATCCTTCTTGGTGGCCTGGTTGAGTCGTCTGTAATCCACGCAGACCCGCCAAGAAGTGGGTACCCGGGTAGCGATCTCCTCTCCAGACTCGCTGACAACTGTAGTGATGCCCGTCTTCTTGGGCACCACATGCAACGGGCTGACCCACTAGGATTCTGAGATGGGGTAGATTAAATCGGCGCTCCACCATTTCGAGATCTCCTTCATACAACCTCTCTCAGATTCGGGTTCAGCCGCCGCTGGAACTCACGTGACGGCTTCGCCTCATCCTCGAGATATATATGGTGGGAGCACAGGGCCGGACTTATCCCCTGGAGATCGGCTACGCTCCATCCAATCGCCTTGCGGCTCTTTTCAAGAACCCCCATCAGACGGGATTCCCGCTCTCCAGTCAAATCCGTTGAGATAATGACTGGGTACATCTCATGCTCACCCACAAGGAACCTATACTTCAGCGACGCAGGAAGTGGCTTCATCTCGAGACAAGTAGGTGCTGGCGGATCTGGCCTCTGAAAGCTCTGAGTGAATGTTGCCAAATCTGCATGGGAGAACGGAAACTCTCGCTCGCAATCAGTATCTGGAGAAGGCTGCTCTACTGGACTGTCTCTGCTCTGAATGGCATCTACCTCCTCCCTCGCTGCAGGCTCAGTGGAAGTCAGACATGGTATAAGATCATCAAACTCTACCCAATCAACATCTGACTCCGAGAGATCTGTATCAGACTCACTGAACAACTCTTTCTCGCGGTCAAGAACCGTCTCTACCGACTGAAAAGTATCCTGGACCAAGAATGCGCTCTCCAAGCTCTCCTCTGCTGGCGTCTCTGTATCAGTGGACTCTGAAGGTGAGAGGATGGCCTGTGTGATTGGATCTGCCCAAACTGCCTCGTCATCTGTGATCACAAAATCGTAGTCCTGGTGGATATATGGCCCTGCATCTGTCATCTGCTCTGAATCTGTGGTCGGCTCTGAGCATGCTGAATCTCTGACTCTGATGTCCTCGACTGTCTCTATTTGTACACTCTCGCCCTCGACGCGAAAGTATACCTTCTCGCTATCATGGTCGGTCACTGCCTTATCTGTGGCCAAGAACAGGCAACCTAGAATGATGGGGGTATCGGTCACCGACTCAGGGATCTCCATGTCCAACACAACGAAGTCCACAGGGAATTGCAAGCCCTAAATCGTGACGACAATGTCCCTCAGCAACCCCTTCGACCTCTTGACAGATCGATCAGCAAACTGAAGGACTGTCCTGCTCTGTCAAAGAGTGCCCAACTCGAAGCGGTCGAGAAGGGCTGCCGGAAGTAGGTTGATCGAAGAACTGCTGTCTAATAGAGTGCGGTCGAACCTCTGCTCACGAATATGGCATCTGACATAAGGGGCTCCGGAATCTGGCCTCTTTGTCGGCAGACGGTTCTGAATCGCGAAACACGTGGCCCGGGTAAGCACATGGATCTCGGACTGGTGGTTCCTCTTCTTCCTCCTAACTGTGGTCCTGTCTCTGAGCGATCTCTGGAGTAGAGGGATGTGCTCCAAGGCCTCCTGAAGAGTCAGCTGAATGTGAAATCTGTCGATCATCTGCTGGCAGAACTCTTCCTGCTGCTTCTTTTTGGGATTTTCGATTTTCTTTCCCTTTCCCATGTGGAGTGCTCTAGGGAAGGGGATCACATGGTCCTTCTCAGATGAAGGACTAGGAGAGGGTCTAGGCTGCTCAAGAACGACAGAATCCACACATACATCAAGCACCACAGGTGGATCAGAAGAAAATAAACCCTTTCCTTTATTGCCAGAAGTGTCCTGAGATACATGAACAGAAGGAAAGACTACGGGACTATCAGAAGTAAAAACGGTGGCCTCAGCACCACCCTTGGCAGGTCGACTCGCGACATCAACACCACGCTCTGGCTCGGCAACAATGGTGACGTCAGTACCACCTCCTCCAACTGGTGAAGTGACGGCCTCAGTACTGTCGGTGGGATCAGCATCCATGGTGGTGTCAGCACCACCGTCATCATCTCTCGCGGCATCAGTACCGCTCCTCCTCACTTGGCGCTCTGGAAGTGGTCTGGGGTCGTCGCTCAGACGAGGCGCCGCCTGCTGGCATCCTACCGCTCCTAAGTGTGACAAAGTCAGTATCAAATAGATATGCAGACATATCACCAAAAGAATCACTCGGAGTGGCATACTCTGTGAAATCTACCTGCTCAGACTTCCTCTTGAGGTTGTTCAGGTTCGGCTCGATCTGGGCAGGTATGGTGGCCTTCCCTCTCACAATCTCCTGCATCTCCTGGCGGAACTCATCCATCTCCCATCTGAATGTATCCTGCTTGTCAGTTAAGAGGCGGGCTATATCGTCTAAGGCGGGGTTCTCATAGGATGGCCCATGAGAACCTGACGGGTGGCCTCGCTGGTAGTGAGGCTACTGCTGTGGCTGGTACGAGTAAGAGGGGTACTGCTGATGCTGCTGCTGAGGCTGATCACACCTCCAAGAATGTCCCTGCTGATAGGGACGAGGACCATACTGGGATGACTGCTGCTGCTGCTACTGGTATACTGGGGGATGCTGCTGCTGGTGATCTCTCTGATGGCCGTACTGGCCACCTTGAACTGGAGGCTGCTGCTGGGAACTGGCACCTCCGGCCGACCAAAGGAATCTGGGATGGTCTCGTCGGATACCGGGCCGGGGTCGGTCGTACCAAATCCCGTTGACATCCATCAACGGCTCTGAATCGTAAGGGGGTGGCGGGAGTACTGCCAGAGCCTGATCCGGCTGGTAGACCACCATCTGCGTGTCTGGAGATGGTGGCGACTGGTAGTGTGGCTACGGCTGCTGGTACGGCTCCACCTGTACAAGGTGAACCTGTCTAGGCTGCTCGGAGCAATGGGAAAAACTGCCGCTGCTGCTTGGATCTCCTCGTGACTGAGGACAGGGCTGAGACGCCGTCTGTGCCTCCTGGAGACACATGAGTTGTGTTTTCAAGTCACTCAGTGTCTGTGCCATTTGATCCATCTGCGATATGCTCTAGCACTGCTTCTTCTCTATTATCTCCATCCGGTCGAACTTCTCGCTGATAATGCCCATGTTAGCGGCTGTGGACTCGGCCTGTGCGGCTACCGCTGACGAAGTGGAAGGACCGACATCTACCCGTGTGATCCTATGGTACTGCACAGTCTGTAGTTGGGGGTGTCCCTGAGTGTAGAGTCGGGTCTGGGACATCACAGTATAGTTCTCGACCATCTCCTCGTAGATGGCCCATGCCTGATCATGATCCTTGGCGAAGTAGGACCCGCCACATGAAGCATTCACCAGGCCCTGTAGCTCTGGTGTCAGCCCGCAGAAGAAGCTCTGAACTAGGTTCGGCTTCGAAATCTCGTGGTGTGGGCATCTGTCGGTAAGCTCTCTAAACCTCTCCCATGCCTCGTGGAATTGCTCATTGGAGAGCATGGAGAAGTTGCTGATCAGGGCCCTTGCTGCGTTCGTCCGCCCGAGTGGATAATACTTGTTCAAGTACTCAGTGCGGAGCTGCTCCCAGGTGTACATGAACTTCCCCAAGTGCTTCATCCAGGAGGCTGCTCTATCGGCCAGTGAGAAGGGGAAGGCAATCATGCGGATAGTATCATCGTCGACCTGTCTATCATGGACTGTGCTAGATCATCAGAAACTCCTGGAGGTGGAGATGGGGCTCCTCAATGGTGAGCCATTGAACCAGGATAGAAGTTGTAAGGTGTTTGGAGAGAACTTGAAGTCCCCCACGATAGCTGGTAGTACGACCCAACGATGCGTCAAAGTCGATCAGGGGTTGTGCAACTCCCGCATCGGTCTCAGCTGGTCTGGTGCTGCCGCTGCTATGGCGGCTGCGGCTACGGCTGCTACGGCTGCATCATCGGGTCTCCTCGGCCCGTCACCTGGCCTGCGCTGGTCGCGGTTGGCTCTCATCTGCTCCATCTCTCGCCTCATCTCAATCATAAAGGCACCCTGATCCCTCAACTGCTGCTGCACTATCTCTAGGGAGGCGATCAGAGTGGATGTAACATCCGGTTTCCAAGTAAATCCGAAGTCGACCCGATTAGCGTCCGATTAACCCAATAAAGTTAACTGACAACATTAGATAACCTAAAACGATCAACTGGTCGTGAATCGAAAGTCGTTCGAACAAAATCGATCAAAAATCGTTCACATTGTAAAGCGTGCCGTGAAAAAGCCGCGACGCTAATTCGGAAACCGCGAAACGAACTGAGATCGTCATTAGATCCGATTCGACGAAACAAGACCAACATAATCGACCATTCGTCAATCGGAGGCCGTTTGATATTTTAAATCCGTAAAATTTAACCGCAAACCGAAATCATATCACGAAAATTTTGAGCATCCAAACCCGTTCAAAAGTATATCAATATTATACTCATATTGATCGTCGTTCAGTGACGATCAAAACAAGACATTTCGTAGTGGAATCCGAAAAGCGAGGCGCAAATGCGGACGATTTTTGCATCTTATATAATTAGGAGAAATTGGCCAAAATAATAATAATAATTTTATCACTCTGCTACAGTGGTTCCAGAACAGCTGTATGTTGTCTGTTTTCTCCTTTCCACTTGGTCTTATGACCTTCCACTTGTCATATAATGGGCCCCTTTCCTTAGTTATAAAAACCCAACATAGGGAACCCTCCCTCTATATTTTCTCTTTCCATTTCCCTCAAAACCTTTCACGAAAGCAAGAACTCTCTTTGGAGTTACAAACCAATGGCTCAGGAAGTCTGGAGTGCTCCATTGAAGCCTCCAAACCTTTGCATGCTATTTTTCTTCATAATTGAAGACCCAATTCAAGGTACATTCATCCCCAATCATTCTTCTCCCTTTTTCTTCCAAATTCCCAACTTTTTCTCTCTTTTTTTTATGCAAATAGTTGCTGTCCAGCAACTATTTCAGCTTCTAGAGCTGCTGTCCAGTGACCAAAAAGCCACTGCATGCATGCTAGATCTTCAGAATTTGAAGATCTAATTAAAGGTACAACTCCTTCAGCCATTCTTTTGCTGCCATGCATGCCTTATACTCTCAAATCCATATTATGGTGCACTGCTTGAGTCTCATTAGATGATCTATACCATCCCTCATCTCCTGTTTGTTGCCATACATATACATTTTACCCATGTTATATATATAAATATAAATTTTAAACTTCTGTTTTCTGCTTAAGTTCTGAATTATCAACTTTGGATTAGGTAACTTGAATATTATTGGCAAATATGAATATTTGAAGTCTGCTACATATTAATGTGGCAATATACACAGATTCCTGTGTGAATCTAATCACATAAATAACATGAATGTTGGAGTTTAGTTAATGGTTATCTCGAAACAGAAACTAAGGACCTTATTAGTGTTGCATGAGATCTGAAATTCTGGGGTGTTGCACAAGCCTTTAAGTCTGATTTTTTCAAGATCTGTAGAAATTATAGTTCAATTCAGAAACTTAAGATCATCCTGGAACTATATTCCTCTTAACATACTAACATTTATTTAGCAAGAGAGAGAGAGAGAGAGAGAACTGTTTGTTTGATAATACCATCAGAATCACATTCTATTTGTTAATCTTAATTAAATAAATAAATATGTACTAATTTTCTAATTATCTGTTTAGAAATAAAAGTTAAGTTTTGTTGCTATTATCTTTTTTTGTGGTAGCCATATTAAGTTGTTCCAAATCCTGTAAGGTTAATGGCATACTCATAGGTTTAGTAAGAAAGTGTAAACGATGTTGTTACTACATAATCAACATATTAATGTTTTCATTTTATGGAAAGTAGATATTTGAGCATTTTCTATTATATAAACATAGGGTTTTGATGTAATCATTAATTGGAAATTTAGTCACAGTTAGGGTTCTGTCTATTTGAGCTTGTCAATTAAAAAGTATAATTATTTAGAAAACCTCACCACTACAAGTCTATAATCACCCTTACATTAGCCATATTCTGTTAACATTTAACTTCTTGTTGAAATTAGTCGTGATTGGAGTAGGAAAATAAACCAGTCACTTTTTAATATATCTCAATTAAAAATCTAGTGCTTAAATCCAATGGTCTTGCAATTATACAATTAGATTTGAAAGCCAAACTAATTTGGTATAATCTTGTAAAGTTTCTCAAGGATTGCATAATAAGTTGCCCCAATTCCATAATGTCAACAATCACAGGGTCTCTAAGAGAGTACACAAGATGTAGTAATCACTTTGAAGTCAACCTATAAAAGTTAATTTTTTTTAGACTTATCTATACAATCAACTACGGAAAAGATCGAGAAAGAGTTAAGTGGTTAGGGAAGTATATTGTCCGCTAATCAGTGATGAATTATCAGATAATTGTGTCGGTATTGGTGACTTTTACACTTGACCGATCGAGGGCGCGGTGACCCTCAACTAGGCGGAAGAATAGGAAGCCCAGCTAGGGCAGCAGCTGCCAAGTGCGTGGGTCTAGGATCCCAGTCTCTTTTCAGTTTTTACGCGAGCTCGCAGTGTTTTACGTCTCGTTGGGATCCAGACTTTAGACCAGTTCCGGTGACCCTGTCTTTTAGGATACCCAGGCGGGGGATCCTTGGTTTTCAGTTTTTCGTACGAGCTCGTTCACCTGTACTAGTCAGGCAGGTTTCTAGAGCGACTTTTCTAGAAAGTCTCTCTCACCCGTCTCAGTGGCATAGTTTGGGAGTAGACCTATCCCTCTATTGGACCGCGCTTCCAATTAGAGGGCGAGACGGAAGAGCAATTTGTAGGCTTCTTCACCGCTTGAGTTTACTTTGCCAACAGACTTGGCGATTCTATATCTAGATCATCCATATCTACATCTACATCATCTGGAGTTATATCTCAAACATTAAAGTTAAGAATTGGAGAAGTTACGATCAAAAGTTGGGATTAGTAGAAAATGACTATTCTTTCTATCTAAGAATTTAAATAAATTAAGAGATCTTTCCAATCTTAATTTTTCCATTATCACTCACCAACTTGATCTCTGAAGAAAATGATATATGTGCTTACACCCATACACTCATGAATACTCAACTACTATATAAATATGTCACATGTGGGAAATGTTGGGTTATGGGGCAAACATTTGAGACGCTTACAAATAGCCTGAAAAACCTTTTTACTTACGCAAGTAGATGTAAACTTTACTTTCCACCTTTCTACTTGCTTGCTATTGCACATATTAAATGTCTAGTTATTTTTATAAGTTTTTGGGAGGTACCAGCAATTGTTGACGCCTCTTCTTTCCTAACGTGTTTGGCAGGCAAACAGCCTGCAGTTTAGTAGCAGCTCAGTAGCTATACATGCTTCATGGAGATAGAGTATACACTAGACGGTATGAGTTACTTTGTCTCAGTTTTTGTTCAGATATGCTATCTCTTTTGTATCACACTTTGGGATATATGTTGTAAAATGGAAGATCCTTGTACATGTTGTAAATTGATATGAATATTAATGAAAAGAAATTTTGGTGGCATTTATCTCTTTTACTTTGTGGTTATGTGATGGAAATGAATGTCATAATTGCGCGAAAAAATTTTCCCTATTTTTCTGCGACTTGTGTGAACATTTATGAATAAAATATTGCGAATTTGGTCGTAAACGGGTACCCGGATCCTGAGGGGTTTACAGTTTGGTATAAAAGCATTGGTACCCCAATACGCACATTCGTAGTATTTCAATTCTGATAACATTAAGTTCTCGAATAGCGACAGTCTTCCGACTTGTCGTAAGTTCGAGAAGGGAAATATGATATTCATATTCAGTAACCACAGATGTCACCAATTTCATTAATTTTCATATTATATCCCAAGAAGAGAAAAGCATTTATGATAAGTATCTGTCTTTGGCATTTTTATGACTAATTATGGTTCTTATGCAGAGCCATGGTATCTCGACCTAGTCAGGAGACGGCTGACCAGCTGGCACGCATACTGACTGCCCTCACCGACCTCCAGCAGCAGCAGGCTGCCATGCAAGGTCAGCAGGAGTAGATATTAGCCCAGCAGACTGAGATTGCCGACAGACAGACCGACATAGAGATGAGGTTTGAGGACTTGTCAGATTTCACGTACCATCCATCCCAGGATGGAACACGGCAGGATCAGCACCAGTCCGTTGAGGTGGAGCAGCCTCATCCTGATGATCCACTAGAGGACATACCAGAGCATGGAGCTAAGGATGGAGACTTTGACAGGAAGCAGGACCCTGTGGACTTAGCAGATGAGGGTGTGCACGAGTACTCAGCTATTCACAGGCACCAGTCCATTTTCACATCCTACCAACGCGAAAACATACCCTTGTTTGAGGGTACAAGTACACCAGATGTTGCTGAACAGTGGCTGAAGCGGGTGATGAAGGTGCTCCGGATGATTCGCGCGCCACAAGACACGTGGCTATCCTTCATGGAGTATTCATTGATGGATTTTGCCGAGAGATGGTGGGATGCTGTAGTGTCTGAGTTAGGCTGAGAGCATACATGGGACGATTTTGAGACGAAGTTCCGAGGCCACTTCTTTTCTGCGAAGTGGAAGGAGTCCCAGCGCCGACTTTTTGCAAAGCTTCGTCAATGATAGATGACTGATAGAGATTATTTCATCCGATACACAGAGCTGTCACGACATACACGAGCAGCGGGCACATTTCCAGAGGAGAATCTGGAAAAGTTCATTGGCGGCATGAGAGAGGAGGTACAGGAGAAGCTGGCAGGACTACACATCACTTCCATCTCCGAGGCTACCGATGCTGCGGAGAAGTTCGAGGACATCAGGGGGAGACGTTTCGGGAGCTCGTCTTGAGCAACACCTAGACCGCGGCGATCTTTTGGACCGATACGTTGACCATTTCAGCAGCAGAGGTCAGACAGACGGTTTCGACCTTCAGGTTCATCCTTTACAGGTAGTGCTCGCTCTTCTCCATCGACTACTCTAGGAGGAGCACTCGCCGGACGTGGCACAGAGTCCGCTCGACCATCTGGGTCGCAGCGAGCAGATAGACCACCTGCAGGACCAGCTCGGAGCACGAACACAACTACTCCATCTACTCGACCAGTCTGGTGTTACCGATGTCACGAGTGGGGGCATTATCGATCACAATGCCCACAGGTTTCTGGTGAGCCTTAGCCACAACCTTCACAGTCTCAGCCTCAAGCACAGCGTTCAGGGAGTTTTCGTGGCAGGAACTCCAACTTTAGGCGACCGCAGCAGAGACAGATGCAGAGTGTGGCAGGTTCCAGTGCCGCACCAGCCAGGCAGGGACAGATGCACGTAGTTACTGAGGAGCAGGCACGTTCAGCCGCTACCGTGGTGAAAGGTATGGTCTCAGTCTTGGGCCGACCTTTCCATGTCTTATTTGATTCTGGTGCGACACACTCTTTTCTTGCTTCGAGGCTACTTGCTTCTTTAGGTAGAGTCGCAGAGACTCTCTCTTCTCCATATCACATCCGAGGGCCAGGTGGCCAGTTATTCATTATTTCACTGATCGTCAGGCACTTGCCCATACTGATTGGCGGTCACGAGATGATCGCAGATTGTCTACTTCTGCATCTTGATAAATTTGACTTGATTTTGGGCATGGATTGGTTATCCACCCATCATGCACTGGTTGATTGCTTTAGGAAGAAAATTGTCTTCAGGATTCCTGATCTACCCGAGTTTACTTTTGAGGGTACTTTGCATGACTTCACCATGGAGTACATTTCAGTGTTGCGAGCCCATCGACTTGTTGATCAGGGTTGTGTTTCATACCTTGTATTTATGCGGGAGGCATCTGATCAGGAGCCGATGACACAGGACATCCGAGTAGTCTCAGAATACCCTGACGTGTTTCCTGATGAGCTACCACGATTACCTCCTGAGAGAGAGATCGAGTTCGAGATCACATTGTTGCCAGATACACAGCCGATCTCTATGGCACCAAATCGCATGGCACTAGCCAAGTTGAGGGAGCTGAAAGTACTGTTGCAGGAGTTACTTGATTTGGGATTCGTGAGGCCGAGCACTTCACCTTGGGGTGCTCTGGTTCTATTTGTCAGGAAGAAGGATGGATCCATGAGGTTATGCATCGATTACAGGCAGCTAAACAAGAGAACGGTGAAGAAACGTTATCCTTTGCCACGTATCGATGATTTGTTTGACCAGCTCCAGGGATATTCGGTTTTCTCGAAGATCGATCTTCGCTCAGGCTACATCAGCTGAGGATTCGCGAGTCGGATATTCTGAAGACAGCCTTCAAGACTCTCTATGGACACTACGAGTTTGTGGTGATGCCGTTTGGGCTCACCAATGCACCTGCGGCTTTCATGGATATGATGAACATGATCTTCCGTCCATACTTGGACAAGTTTGTAGTGGTATTCTCAGTGCTCATCTACTCACGGAATGAATGGGATCATGTGAATGATCTACGGATTGTTTTGGATACATTGCGAGAGCACAAGCTATATTCCAAGTTGAGCAAGTGTGAGTTCTGGTTATCCCAGGTCTCATTTTTGGGGCACATCATTTCTGGAACAGGTATCGCGGTTGACCCTACGAAGATAGATGCAGTTATGTCTTGGGAGCAGCCCAAGACAGTCACTCAGATTCGGAGCTTCCTCGGATTAGCGGGCTATTACAGACACTTTGTCAGCGGATTTCACGCATTGTTCGCCCTCTGACACGGTTGACGCAGAAGGGAGTTCCATTCATTTGGGACGATTCATGTGAGTAGGCCTTCCAGACACTGAAGGAGAGATTGACTACAGCACATATTCTTGCTCTTCCTTCAGGCACTCAGGACTATGTAGTTTACACAGATGCATCTGGAGAAGGTCTAGGAGCAGTGTTGATGCAGAGAGGACAAGTGATTGCTTACGCATCATGACAGTTGAGGCCGCATGAGCGGAACTACCCCACACATGACTTGGAGTTGGCGGCAGTTGTCTTCGCCTTGAAGATCTGGCGCCACTACCTATATGGGGTGAATTTCGAGATCTTTACAGACCACAAGAGTCTGAATTACATCTTTGATCAGAAGGAGCTGAACATGAGGCAGTGCAGATGGCTTGAGCTGTTGAAGGATTATGATTGCACGATCTCTTACCATCCTGGTAAGGGAAACGTGGTGGCTGATGCACTCAGCAGGAGAGCGCATGCTGATGGTACGACGAACTGGCTATATACATGGGATACGCTTGCTGCTTTGACTGATTGGCATCCTCAGGAGAGCGCATCCATTTCTACCGTCGTGCCTCCACAATACAGCAGTCTTTGGGATCGTATTGTAGAGGGCTAGAAGACCGATCCTTGGATTCATGATAGATACATGTGCGCTGTCAAGGACGAAGTTGATGATTTTGTCGTAGCAGAGTTTATTTTATGGAAGGCAGGACGGGTCATTGTACCCAATGATGAGCAGCTTCGCAGAGACATTCTCGATGAGGCACACAGTTCACGGTTATCTATCCATTCAGGCAATACGAAGATGTACCGTGATCTGCGTCGACATTTCTGGTGGGATGGAATGAAGCGCGATGTGGCGCTACTTGTTAGCAGATGCATGACCTGTCAAATGGTCAAGGCTGAGCACAGGAGACCACCAGGATACTGTAGTCTCTCCCCATTCCCGAGTGGAAGTGGGAGAGCATTTCTATAGATTTTGTCATAGGTCTGCCGAAGACACCAGGTGGCCATGATTCTATATGGGTCGTTGTTGATAGGTTGACCAAGTCAGCTCATTTCATACCTGTCAACACGACTTATACTCCATCCAGATTGGCCAAGCTGTATGTGCAGAACATCATCAGACTGCATGGTATACCACGTGAGGTGGTGTTTGACAGGGATTCGAGATTTACTTTACATTATTGGCATCAGTTCATGTCGGCACTATAGACAGAGCTAAAGATGAGTTCTGCATATCATCCACAGACTGACGGTCAGAGTGAGCGCACCATTCAGATGCTTGAGGATCTACTTCGCGCATGCACTTTGGAGTGGAAAGGGCCCTGGAAGGACCATTTGCCTTTGGTGGAATTCACGTACAACAACAGCTATCACTCCAATATTGGCATGGCACCATTCGAAGTCCTATATGGGCGGAGATGCCTCACACCTCTCAGTTGGCGTGAGGTATGCGATCATGCTTTATATTCCGTAAATCTTTTGGAGGAGACTGTGAGAGCTGTTGATCTTGTGAGACGGAGACTATTGACGGCACATAGTCGCCAGAAGAGTTATGCAGACCGTCGTAGAAGAGATTTGGAATTCCAGGTATCCAATCTTCTTCTCTTTCTTTGTTACAAAATTAACTTAACCTCATATTCATGACATTCCTATCAATTATAGGTTGGAGATTGGGTATTTTTGCGAGTATCTCCCATGAAGGGAGTGCAGAGATTCGGTGTTCGTGGCAAGTTGGCGCCACGATATGTTGGACCGTTCGAGATTCTTGCTCGAGTAGGGAAGGTTGCTTATCGAGTAGCCCTTCCTCCACATCTTTCAGCGTTTCACAATGTCTTCCACGTATCCAACCTAAGGAAGTATGTGCACGACCCACGACACATCATCAGTTACAAGAATCTCGACGTAGAACCAGATCTGACTTATGAAGAGAAGCCAATTCAGATACTTGATCGTGCTGTGAAGAAGCTTCGCAGCAAAGAGATTCCATTGGTCAAGATTTTGTGGCACCGTCACGGCGTTGAAGAAGCGACGTGGGAGACCGAAGCCGACATTCGGGCACGATACCTGCAGCTTTTCTGATGTAAGCAACAAAACAAGCTTTTATACTTAGATACATGATAAATATATGGCTTGTTTTCTCTTTGAGGTTTTTATAGGTTCAAAATCCTTTGAGGTTTTTATGGCAAAATGAAACACAAGACACATAATGACCTTGACTCGAGTCTCGAGGACGAGACTCCCTTTGAGATTTTTATAATTGTAACATCCAGTTTCCAAGTAAATCTGAAGTCGACCCGATTAGCGTCCGATTAACCCAATAAAGTTAACTGACAACATTAGATAACCTAAAACGATCAACTGATCGTGAATCGAAAGTCGTTCGGATAAAATCGACCAAAAATCGGTCACATTGTAAAGCGTGCCGAGAAAAAGCTGCGACGCTAATTCGGAAACCGCAAAACGAACTGAGACTGTCATTAGATCTGATTCGACGAAACAAGACCAACGGAATCGACCGTTCATCAATCGAAGGCCGTTTGATATTTTAAAACCGTAAAATTTAACCTCAAACCGAAACCATATCACGAAAATTTCGGGCATCCAAACCCGATCAAAAGTATATCAATATTATACTCATATTGATCGTTGTTCAGGGACGATCAAAACGAGACATTTCACATTAGAATATGACAAGCGAGGCACGAATTCGGACGATTTTTTCATCTTATATAATTAGGAGAAATTGGCCAAAATAATAATAATAATAATAATTTTACCACTCTGCTACAGTGATTCCAGAACAGCCGTATGTTGTCTTTTTTCTCCTTTCCACTTGGTCTTATGACCTTCCACTTGTCATATAATGGGCCCCTTTCCTTAGTTATAAAAACCCAACATAGGGAACCCTCCCTCTATATTTTCTCTTTCCATTTCCCTCAAAACCTTTCACCGAAGCAAGAACTCTCTTTGGAGCTACAGCCCAACGGCTCGGGAAGTCTGGAGTGCTCCATTGAAGCCTCCAAACCTTTGCATGCTATTCATTTTTCTTCAAAATTGAAGACCCAATTCAAGGTACATTCATCCCCAATCATTCTTCTCCCTTTTTCTTCCAAATTCCCAACTTGTTCTCTTTTTTTTATGGAAATAGTTGCTGTCCAGCAACTATTTCAGCTGCTGGAGCTGCTGTCCAGTGACCAAAAAGCCACTGCATGCATGTTAGATCTTTAGAATTTGAAGATCTAATTAAAGGTACAACTCCTTCAGCCATTCTTTTGCTGCCATGCATGCCTTATACTCTCAAATCCATATTATGATGCATTGCCTGAGTCTCATTAGATGATCTATACCATCCCTCATCTTCTGTTTGTTGCCATACATATACATTTTACCCATGTTATATATATAAATATAAATTTTAAACATCTGTTTTCTGCTTAAGTTCTGAATTATCAACTTTAGATTAGGTAACTTGAATATTATTGGCAAATATGAATATTTGAAGTCTGCTACATATTAATGTGGCAGTATACGCAGATTCCTGTGTGAATCTAATCACATAAATAACATGAATGTTGGAGTTTAGTTAATGGTTATCTCGAAACAGAAACTAAGGACCTTGTTAGTGTTGCATGGGATCTGAAATTCTGGGGTGTTGCACAAGCCTTAAAGTCTGATTTTTTCAAGATCTGTAGAAATTATAGTTCAATTCAGAAACTTAAGATCATCCTGGAACTATATTCCTCTTAACATACTAACATTTAGTTAGCAAGAGAGAGAGAGAGAACTGTTTGTTTGATAATACCATCAGATTCACATTCTATTTGTTAATCTTATTTAAATAAATAAATATGTACTAATTTTCTAATTATCAGTTTAGAAATAAAAGTTAAGTTTTGTTGCTATTATCTTTTTTTTTGTGGTAGCCATATTAAGTTGTTCCAAATCCTGTAAGGTTAATGGCATACTCATAGGTTTAGTAAGAAAGTGTAAATGATGTTGTTACTACATAATCAACATATTAATGTTTTCATTTTGTGGAAAGTAGATATTTGAGCCAATTTGATTATATAAACATAGGGTTTTGATGTAATCATTAATTGGAAATTTAGTCACAGTTAGGGTTCTGTCTATTTGAGCCTGTCAATTAAAAAGTATAATTATTTAGAAAACCTCACTACTACAAGTCTATAATCACCCTTACATTAGCCATATTTCTGTTAACATTTAACTTCTTGTTGAAATTAATCGTGATTGGAGTAGGAAAATAAACCAGTCACTTTTTAATATAATCTAAATTAAAAATCTAGTGCTTAAATCCAATGGTCTTGCAATTATACAATTAGATTTGAAAGCCAAACTAATTTGATATAATCTTGTAACGTTTCTCAAGGATTGCATAATAAGTTGCCCCAATTCCATAATGTCAACAATCACAGGGTCTCTAAGAGAGTACGCAATATGTAGTAATCACTCTGAAGTCATCCTATAAAAGTTATTTTTTTAGACTTATCTATACAATCAACTACGGAAAAGATCGAGAAAGAGTTAAGTGGTTAGGGAAGTATATTGTCCGCTAACCAGTGATGATCTATCAGATAATTGTGCCGGTCTTGGTGACTTTTACACTTGACCGTGCGAGGGCGCGGTGACCCTCAACTGGGCGGGAGAATAAGAAGCCTAGCTAGGGCAGCGGCCGCCAAGTGCGCGGGTCTAGGATCCCAGTCTCTTTTCGGTTTTTACGCGAGCTCGCAGTGTTTTACGCCTCGTTGGGATCCAGACTTTAGACCAGTTCTGCTAACCCTGTCTTTTAGGATACCCAAGCGGGGGATCTTTGGTTTTCAGTTTTTCGTACGAGCTCGTTCGCCTGTAGTAGTCAGGCAGGTTTCTAGAGCGACTTTTCTAGAAAGTCTCTCTTACCCGTCTCAGTGGCGTAGTTTGGGAGTAGACCGATCCCTCTATTGGACCGTGCTTCCAATTAGAGGGCGAGACGGAAGAGCCATTTGTAGGCTTCTTCACCGCTTGAGTTTACTTCGCCAACAGACTTGGCGATTCTATATCTAGATCATCCATATCTACATATACATCATCTGGAGTTATATCTAAAACATTAAAGTTAAGAATTGGAGAAGTTACGATCAAAAGTTGGGATTAGTAGAAAATGACTATTCTCTCTATCTAAGAATTTAAATAAATTAAGAGATCTTTCCAATCTTAACTTTTCCATTATCACTCACCAACTTGATCTCTGAAGAAAATGATATATGTGCTTACACCCATACACTCATGAATACTCAACTACTATATAAATATGTCACATGTGGGAAATGTTGGGTTATGGGGCAAACATTTGAGACGCTTACAAATAGCCTGAAAAACCTTTTTACTTATGCAAGTAGATGTAAACTTTACTTTCCACCTTTCTACTTGCTTGCTTTTGCACATATTAAATGTCTAGTTATTTTTATAAGTTTTTGGGAGGTACCAGCAATTGCTGACGCCTCTTCTTTCCTAACGTGTTTGGCAGGCAAACAGCCTGCAGTTTATTAGCAGCTCAGTAGCTATACATGCTTCTTGGAGACAAGGTTTACACTAGACGGTATGAATTACTTTCTCTCAGTTTTTGTTCAGATATGCTATCTCTTTTGTATCATACTTTGGGATATATGTTGTAAAATGGAAGATCCTTGTACATGTTGTAAATTGATATGAATATTAATGAAAAGAAATTTTGGTACCATTTATCTTTTTTACTTTGTGGTTATGTGATGGAAATGAATGTCATAATTGCGCAAAAAATTTTCCTTGTTTTTCTGCGACTTGTGTGAACATTTATGAATAAAATATTGTGAATTTGGTCGTAAACAGGCACCCTGATTCTGAGGGGTTTACAGTGGAGTTGATCGCACCCTGGTCCATGATGAATGTCTGCTTGGCTTGGGGACCTCCGGTGCGGTCGTCGCTGCTGCCGGCCATGGTCTCTGCAAAGGCAAAAGACCCAAACTCAGGTGCCGATAAATCAGTCTGCGGTCTCTCATCTGGCACTGGCATCTCAGAAACAGAAGAAGGGTGGTCGAGGGGGAACAGGGTGGAGTCGAACTCGGGTTCGAAGAGCGGGTCTCGGCTCTCGTGAACCAACCTAGATGAATGGGCTAGAGTGCTGAAAAGCGATGCAGCTAGAGGCTGCCTAAGGGACCTCCTGCCCATCATCTTGATTTGGCAAGTCGGGCAGATGGGATCTGGTAACAATTATGATGTGCAAACAATACCCCGGATTCACCTACTCAACGTGAGCTGAAGACCGTAAGAGTTCGGTCAATTATCTTGTCCGTTTTTATTAGGTGATCAAGTCAAGATAGCAGAGCGGATACATGACCTGTTGGGGATCCGATTCCCCCAGGAGACTCTCCCGATCCCGAACTAGATCTTTCCCAGCCAGTACAAGTCGCGGACCGTTTACCGGCTACCCGATCGGCTCGCTGTGTTAAGGATATCGCGGCCCGCTTTACCAGAAACCGGAGCGATCCTCACTGGAGAACGACTAGCTCAGAAGCAGTAGTCTGAAAGGAGTCCAGATGTGGCTCTATCCTAGGGTGTGGGTCACTCTCTCGCACATGCAAACCAGACAAGGAGGGGGTTGCTCTCCCCAAGACAAATTTTTATGATGTGTGTCTTTTAGGGTCAAGTAGAGTTAGCAGTCCCAATTTTATAGTTTTTATTTTTAGGTCTTTTTCAAAGCAAGCAATCGCCTAACGAATTTTATGATTCTCCTAGTTATTTAAGTCCAAAAATGGGGGGAGAAGTCAAAAAAGCCGATGCGCGTGAAATCAATGATGCATGCACAAGATAGAAGGCATACCTGACTCCAGCAAAAGTACATGCAATATGATCTGCTCATAATTGAAAGATAGAATTAAAACTACCTAAATGATGCAAGCAGAAATCCGGGCCCTAACAAGCAGTTCTACTCGAAAGAACAATGGCTAAATGGTCAACAGGAGGGGTCGGTGTCCGGTCTCGAATGCCGATCGGTGCCCGCCACAATGGGTCTTACCAGCGCTGTATACGACCTCTAGCGGCGTGGGACCCCTCAAGTGACCAAGTAGTCTTTTTATTAAGTTTTTATTTTGGTCCAATTAACAGTCTATAGGTACAGGCAAATTATTAAGTGTTTGGATCCTATTTATTACAACGCAATCAAGCAAAAATCCTACGCTAGGGCTGAAATCTGTGAGAAACAAAGGCAGTAAATAAACGACAAAAACCAAGTAAAAACCGCGAAAAGCCGGTGGGGGTCCCCCGAGCACACCGGTGCTCGGCGAAACAGACCCCGAGAGTCTAAGTGTCTGTCTGTCCTGTCCCTGTATTATTACAACAGTTCAAATGTTCAGAAAATAAACTAAGCTAGACTAATCTACTCCCGCACTCCTGCTGTCTCCTTGCGCTCTCCTACGGCTCCGTGCAGAAGGGAGCCGCCTCCGATTCCTGCAGTTGCGTCGGCTCCTCGAGAGGAGCTACCTCGGTCCTCAGGCCCTCACAAGTAAATAAGAAGAGTGTGATCAGACTAGATAAACAAAGCAACTAAACTAAAACAGGGTATATGTGTAAAAATGCAAATAAAAATAAACACTTAAAACAACCAAAAACAAAATAAAAGAAAATTAAAGAAAATGAAAATAAAAGAAAAAAAAAGCCGCAAAAAGCCACGGACGAAGAAAAAGTCGTAGAAAACCGTGAAAAATAAAAGAAAATAAAATGAAAATAAAACCGACTACTAAGCCATGCTCACTGACAACGGCGCCATTCTGATGAGCCTCCCGATAGACTAAGGTAAATATATCACTAAGGTCATTGCGACCTCAGTCGCTCGGGGATCAGAGCTCAATCAAGAAAACAAAATTAGACCATCAATCAAAAAGACAAAAATACTCAAAACCAAAATAGCGGTCCTGCTATGTGATTAACCTGGTATAGCACCCAGGGTCGGACTCAGGGAGCACGAGTTGGCCTCGCGGCCTATGAAGTAGTCAAAAATAAAAGAAAACAAAAAAACAAGTATTTTTGGTGGATTTTTAATTCTTTTTATATTTTTTTAGATTTTTAATAATGGAGGAAAATAACAAAAAGAAAAATAAAATCACATTCACCTAATTATTTATACACTCAAAATCACTCCAAAAATTCAAACAAAAATATTTTTAAGTTTTTTTGGATTTTTTACCGTTTTTGGTGAATTTTTCAGATTTTTATAATATTTATAGAATTTTCTAAAAATCAAAAAGAGTGAAAACAATGAACTGTTGTCCAGTCGGGCTTGAAAGATCAATTTAAAATATCAAATTGATCTGTAAAATCCTGGAGGTATTTTTATGAAAAATAGAAATAATGAAGAAAATTCAAAAGAAGAGTTTATTAATTTTTGAGTTTTCTATAATTTTTTAGAATTTTTATAAGTTTTTAGGTGTTTTTAAATTTTTAAGGTTTTTATATATCCAAAAATAGCCAAACTTGCACAGTAATTAAAACACAAAAAAATAAACAAAACTTAATTTTTTTGGAATTTTAAAAACAGTTTTTTATATTTTTTTATGATTTTCTAATCTGGACAGAGGCAAAAATGACTATTTTTGAATTTTAAAAATAGCAAAACACCTCAAAAATGTACCAGATTTTTGGTGAAAATTTTACACAGTGGCAGGAGCCAAGTTTCCAATTTTCACGTGATTTGGATTTAATTTGATATTTTATTTAAATAAAAGAAAAGCACATAGTGCATAGGGACCTTAATGCAAGAAAAATTATTTCCAGGGGCCAAAGCATAATATGTGTAAAAAGCTTAGGGGCCAAACATGCAAAAAGCCCAACGTGCACGCGCAAAATACGTGATCCAGACACAGAGGGGTATAACTGTAAATTCTATTTATAAAAATGCTAACATTAACATCCAAGAACTACATGACAGAAAGTGCAAAAAGTCCAGACCCTCACGTGTCGATGCACGTGGTTCACACACACAGGGACTAATATGCAAATACGATAAACATCCAGGTCCAGAGTGCAATTTAACCAAAATAAAAACAAATATATCTAATATTTACAGGATTAATTAATAAAAACAAAAGAAAGAAGGGGCTAATAGAAATTTACCCCTTATTGAGATCTTCGGCTGGAGGCGCGCCACGTGTGAGATCGGACGGCTGAGGGGCGCTGCGCCTCTTCGAAGAACTCTAGCTCAGATCTGACGGCTGAGGGCCTTCCACGTAGAGCATCTGACGGTGGCTGCTATGCGGCTAACCCTTCGTCTGCATTGACGGTGATGATCGCGCCACGTGTAGATCGAACGGTGGTGAATATCGGGCGCCTCTTCGTATTAACGTGCGGTCCGGATCAAGCCTCAGATGATCTGACGGTGGGCGGCTGCTCCTCAAATAGATGGCCTAGATCAAAACTGGAGCTCGAGGCTGAATGAACGGCGGAGGAGGGTCCTCCAAGAACTCGACGCCGGCGAACTTTGCCGGCCCAATGCACGCGGTGGAGACATCCTCCTGAGCTGCTGGAATGTGGAATAGCTTCATCTTGGCGCTACACATCTGAAGGACACCTCCGATGAGACCGGAGACCACCGGAGTGGCCCGGCGACATCGGAAGCTCGAAGCTCCTGGGCTCGAACGAGACGACCCTCAGATGGGTCGCATTGACATGCAAAACAGCCTATGGAGCTTCCTGGGTCGAGGGCAAACTACCTCGGACCGATTAGGGGTGGAATAGGGGTCAGGAGCGTCGAGATGGGCGACCTCCGACGAGGCGACGATGGTGGAGGTCGGGCCTTGGTTCCGGGGCGAACCAAGGGGAATGAGTGGGTGCAGAAGGTGGGTAGGAGTCTCGCAAAGATGTTGGTCAGGTCAGATGATGGAATGGATGATCGGAGTGGACGGAATAGATGAAAGATGGAGATGGATCGAATTGGGCGTAATCAAAAATTAAGGAAAACCAGAAGGATTCGGGTCTACCTGACGGATGCAGTCGACTGGGGATGAGCTCGCGAAGCTCTAGGGGTCTTGGCCTCGAGGAAGCGTCGAGTTCCGAGGCTAAGCGCACCACACGGCGGCGCACGGCGGCAGACGTCGCCGGATCAGTGGCGGAGGGCTTCCTTTCCTCTCTTCGACACGCCAATCGATAGCTGTCACTCTAGGGATTAGGGTGGAGGTCCTGGGACAAAGGAGCAGCGCCAAAGATGGAGTGAAAAGTGCGGCCGAGGTTCAGCTAAATATGGCTAGGGGTCCGTGAAGAATGGGGTCAGGCGAGGTGGTCGGAGCTCGGATCCCTAGGTAGATCCCCGGGCGTGGATCTCTGACGTAGGAAGTATGATTAGGACCCGGGGTTTAGGCGAATGGAGCTCGGATCATGCGAGGATAATTGTGAGAAGTCGGGTCGGCCGCACAGATCCGGGTTGACTGGTCCAGGGGGGAGAGTTGACCGGGGGTCAACAATCCCCCGTGGACCAATCACAGGCCGTCAAGCAAAAAAGATTTGGAAATTCATTTTGAAATAATAAATGACTTATTTTCGAAAAACACAAAACATGAAAAATGTTTAAATAATTTTTTAGTGATTTTTATTTATTTGCTTGAAATATATTTTAGGTATTTACAAAATATTATTATTATATATAGGTATATACATATATACATTTTTTATTTTATTTTTTATTATTTATTTTTATACAATTTATTCCAATTTTATATTTTATTTATTTATAAGATAAAATTTGGAATAAAGGGGTGTTTTTATTTTATTTTTATTATTTATTTACTTAGGTGCAATAAATAGGTATATACAAATATGTACATGGTATATATACAATGTGGATTTTGATTTTGATTTTATTTCTTTTTATTTTATTTTTATTTTTCTAGTTTTTATTTTATTTATTTACACCATGAAATGTGGAATTTGAAAATAGTTTTATGGGATTTTAATTATTTATTTACAAGAGAAAAATAAATAGATGTGTGGTTTTATACACAAGGTCTATGTACAATGAAGAAGGAATTTTTCTTTATTTTATTTTTCTTTTATTTTTCTCATTTTTATTTTAATTCTATATTTACAAATATATACAAATAAATAAGCACACATTTTTATTTTGAATAAGAGGAAAATAATTTTTATTTATATACATTGGTATATGTACACAAACATGAGCTTCCCTGTCTCTCTCTACTTGGATTCTTTTGCGGTCAGGCCCATGCTGAGCCCTCCTTTGGAATTAGGTCGCTCAATATTTATTCTAAATATCTCCCTATTTTTCTTTTATTTCTTTATTCTTTTATTTATGCACAAAAACATGCTAATTATACATATTTACACAATGCGTGCACTTTGACAATTTATGCTATTTACAAGAATATATATGTGTTTTGCATAGGTTTTGTAGCTAAAATAAAAGAATAAAGAGTGATGAATGGGTATTCAGCAGGCCGTGCATGCCGCGTGCGCGCTCCACCCCCCGCTACCTTCGTCGACGCCAACCACCATCCTCCAGCTCCGCCCCCGCGTGCCAGGCGATCGCGCGCGCCAACCCGCGCCCTCCGCGCACCCACGCGGCGTCGCCACTGCCCGCCGGCCCACATCCCTCCGCACCGCCCACGCGCGCGGTGCGCCCCTGCAAGCCCGCACCGCCACGCATGCACGACTCCTCACTGACCGCCGGCGTCCGCCCCGCTGACCTCGCCCAAGCCCGTTATGGCAGCCACCCTCCGTATTCATCCATCGGTGGGAGGCAGCGTGCACCCTTGTGTCCTGTTGAGAAGGAAACAACGAAGAATAACCCTAGGGGTTGTGCAATATAAAAATGGATAAATTACAATAAAGCTCCTAGAGTTTACAATAAATTGCACAATTTGTATCAAGGATTCTTGAATTCTCAAATATTACAGAAGTGTCCCTGCCTCCTGAACACGTGCAAGGCACCCTCCTACTGGGTAATTTGCAACTTTTTAGCCTGAATTTTATTTCTGTTATTTTTTGTGCAAGAACTTTGAGCAAATTACATTTAAGTCCCTGCCTATCCACACCTGTAATTGCATGATCTTTTTTGAATGGAATAAATATTTTTATGATTGCAAAAATTCTGAAAAAAATTCATATGTGCTCCTGATATGTTTCTTAATGTTGTATAAAATTTTCATTGCATTTTGTTGATATTTGATATATTTAAAAAATTAAAAATAGTAACTTTTTGTCTGCCCGAACTTTGAAAATTCCTAAAAATTCAAAAATTTGTTTAAAAATTTAAAAAAAATATAGTGTAGGTGTATTTTGATCTCTTTTAATTTTTGACCAAATTTTGTGCATTTTCCATTTATAACAACCCAAAAAATTACGAAAAATGAAAACTCTTAAAAAATTGTAGAAAATTGTAGAAAAATCTAAAAATTCTAATTTCAGTTTTCAATTGTAGATATTGCTTTCTAGTTTCTTTTAAAAATAAGTTTCAGGGATTTTGAGTATTTAAATATTTTTAAGTTGTAAAATACCCCTGGTTGTGCACTTTTTGTCTTCTTTTGCACTGTTTCATTTGTAGAAAATTACAAAAACACCAAAAAATTTTGAAAAAATTACTAAAATTTTTTTAAAGTATATAAAACACAAAATATTTTCTTTTTAATTTTTTGAGCATTTTTGACCCTTTTGAAAAATAAAAAAATAGTGTGATTCGCGTGTGTTTTTATTCTTTGTGCCTTGTTTTGAAAATAAAAAAATATAAAAAATAAAAAACCACTAAAAATCATTTTGAAATCTGACTACTTAGTTTTTCAAACGTGCTCCTTGTGTTCGACCCTGGTCGCTATACCAGGTAAAAAGAATAGCGAAAATCGCTTATATTTAATTTCTTGATTTTTCTGAGTGGTTTAAATATTTTTCTCGTTGACCGAATTGATCGATTAAGGACAACGACATTGTCGTTTATTTTCCACCTTAGTCGCATCGATTTTCGGCTCATCAGAATGGCGCCCTTGTCGGGTAGCATGGCTTTGTTGTCATTTTTCTGTTTTGTCTCTCTATATCATAATTGTTTTCTAACCTTCCCTCTTTGATTTTTGTGCGAGGTACTGCTTGGACGACCTGGAATTGTTTTCTAACCATTCGTAGCGACGTTTCCCATTCCCACGCCACCATTTAAACTGAATCGATGATCGGAATCCAAAGTCCATACTTCAAACCCCCTTCTCTCTCACGATCAAGGTTTCTTCATCATTTGCAGTGCACGTTATGCTGCATCACCGTAATATTGTCGAGATGTTGAGTTGTCGGACATCATCTTTTCTCGTTGGTCCATCCCCATTGAGTTCTTGAATGATGAACTCCATTACTGCAGTGACGCTGGACCGTCACCGAATCCTCTCTGCATCACTATTTCCGCATCTAGTTTCACTTGCATTTTATCATCTTATTTTATAGTTTACTAGAAAATATGGTCTCTTTTTAAATGATTATACCCTCCAAATTGAAATAATACCACAAGGAGTCTTGCTTTTAACCGAGGTGGTTCTCATCACTCACTTATTTGTATTTTTCATATATTATGTACTCGAAGAACAAATTATTATTGGAAGATTAGTTTTCCTTCCAATACAATCCGTTACATCTCAATGTGTTGTTGTTTGTGAGACTTTGATGCTGGATATGGACACTTCTCCGACTATTCTTTATTTAAAATAAAAGGTACGTTAATAAACCCAACAGTCCTTATTTTATCTAACTCGAAATATTGCAGGATGTATTTAGTTTGAAATATTGTTTACATCATCTTCAATTTCTACAATCCCACTGATATGCATTGTTTGTCTTCTCATTTTCCTAAGCTCGACGCAAACCGATGCACTTATGTCGTAATGTTCAACAATAATGGGGGGAGAGGGCATTCGATATCATCAAATCAATGTTGTCACTCTTAATCTCTAGCTAATTTCATCACCACTACTCCAAATCGGAAGATGCCTGCAAAGCAAAAAAATTGATGTTTAGCAGAATCATTGGGGAAAACAATCAAGAATAGATGATTTGATGGAAGAAGATCATGAAATCTAAACACCCAATAAAATAAACTTCTTGTTCTTAAAAGCACCGTGTTCGCACCTATAACAAAAAAATCACCATTGTCTCGATATTATAATATACCCCAAAGAAAAAACTTCTGAAATTTTATGAGAATTTTTTTTAAAATATAGACTCATTTCTTATAATCTTATTTTTAATCATAGGATGGGAGTCGGAACAATGTGTTTTTTTTACTTGGACTTCTAAGTTTCAACATTTAAGAGCAACTATTTGATTCTGCTTAAACAGAAGTGAGGTACATAAAGTTTTATTTGGAGTTGTTCTTTGCCGGATTGTGATTGAGGGCTCTACTAAGTTTGATGAGTTGCAGCGGTGCAATTGCCTGGTGCTATTCGATTCTTTTACCAGGTGTCATTGTTCTTTTTTCTTTTCATGATTTTTAATTCATGACTTGTTGTTTGATGCTCATTATATCACATCCGTAGGTCTTTGTAAAATTCTACGAGTTTTTTTAGGAAGCTTAGGAATTTTAAATACATAAATAAATATATATATATATATTTAAAACTTTTTATAAGGGCCCAATTTTTTCCTTTTGCCTAGGGCCCATGAAAAGTCAGGGACGGCACTGACAACGACTTGTCCCCGCACTCGTCATCAACTCTCCCAAATGAAGTGATCGATCGTCACACGAGCCACCGCCACAAACCGACCTATCCTTTTCTTTTATGTTTTTTAACTGCTAAGAACATTATAACCAAGGACGGAGCCAAAACTTTTTATGGAGGGGCACAAAATAAACTATTTAGTTATATGTTGATTGTAATATTACCAAGTAAAATGTGCAGAAATTATAATGCAAGATAAAATGTTTATTTGATTAAATTTTTTAATGTTTTGCGAGCGTGACACGTGTTAGGGATTTTTTCTTCCATTTTTTGAGAAATATCTCAATTTCGTTACAAATCTATAAAACTGTAAGATCGAACATTGGATAAATACATACATATATATATATATATATCAATTATAAATTTGGAAAAATCATATATTACAATAAGATTTTTGAAACTTTTCTATATAAAAAGAATCTAAAGAGCTATGGAAAATAATTCTACATAAACATCTAAATTTAAACATGGAGCATAAGTTCAAAATAAAGACAATATAAAAAATCAAAAAATAAAGTACCTTTTGTATTAATACTCTTTTTTATCAACGTATCAAAGAGAATGATAAATATGAGTGAGAGAGGGAGAGAGAGAGAGATGTACAGAGAAATGATAAAAATGCAATTTTTAAAATCCAGACCGGATGTTAAACCATTCGGTCATCGGTTTTTTAATCGAGTTCGATTGTTGGGTCAAATCGGTTGGAGTATTCATGACTTCAACATTTGCATCAATCTTAAGAAATTGGATCGAGCTTAATTTACCATCATACTAGTGGAACTAATATTCTAAATCATGAAAATCATATATAAAGCACTAAGAAAATTCATGATGTATCATTGTCGATAATTAATAATATACAAATTCTTTGTAGCAGTTCTAACTGAGACAAATGAGTCAACTTCAGTTAAATATGATCAATATGCAAACTAATTTTTTAAATTTCTAATTATACTTCCACGGAATCGATCGAACTGATGAGATCGATGGTAGTATTCAATCCAACCAGTCCGATGAACCAATCGAGTCCGATTTTTTAATCATGACTGATTGGGTGAGTGATATTCTACAATGAAAGAAAGAAAGAAGAAGAAGATATGCATGGAAAGAGATTTCACCAGATAAGATGTAGGAGAGAATTGTCGAGAGAGATGATAAAGCAAATCCAAATTAGGGGAAGGAGTTACAATTTTTTAAATTTATAAATACATTTAGTATAAGAAATCAAAATTACATTATAACTATAATATTATATCAATAATACAAATGTGGCATCCTAAATTCTGGGGGTGGGGGGGGCATGTGCCCCTCCATGGCCCATTCTAGATCTGTCCATGATTATAACCATAGCTTATCTTTTGTACATATCGGAAGTAATTCTCCAACTGTACTAACTGTTGGGCTTTCACTGCAGTTTTGGTTGGGTGTTCTCTCTGCCATTTTGATGGCATGATCCTGTAATACCGGAGCCACTGTGATCCTTTTATTTTTTCTGAATGAACGATCCCTCATTATGTTAAAAAACATTTAGTCAAAAATATGATGTAAATACAAGATAGACGCATGTCGTATCATCTCGTATCTTACATGGACGGTACGATTGAATCGGGTTTAACTTTAGGTCCAACTCCACCCAGCCGTAGGCATTGATAGCGAGTCAGTGACAGGCTTTGATCTGCAATAGTAGAAACTCAGACTTTGATCCAATCCATGAGTTGCAAGAAAGAAACGAGTCTGGCTGGATTTTATTAGGCTCCACTGGGATTAATGAATATGCTTAAGAGTTCTATATTCATATTTAAGAAAGAATAAGATATAATAACACATATACATTATATGCATCTGACTGTTTGCATCCCAACTGTACATGCATTTCATCATGTACATTGACCTCTCACAAGTGCTTCCACTAAAATAAATTTCTCCTTTAGCGATATTCATTGCAATATTTTTTGATGCTAGACATATAACAATAAATATTATTTTTTCAAAATTAGCTATCATTTTTAATTAGCAATGAATGTTGTATTCATTGCCAAATTTTCGTATAATTAACAATGACTTATGTATTGGCTTATTCATTATAATGTGTATTAACCGTCACTAAATTTTAGAACCATTAGAAAAAAAAGTCAATCGATAACTATTGTTACATGATCCATTGTTATCAAAATAGAAATCAATGCAATATTCTTTGTGAGTTTAAAGAAGTAAATAATAAGAGGAAATGGAAGCTACAACATGATGTAGCTAACCATAGCTACATCAGGGGCAATTTCGTCCTTCTTTTTTATTTTTTTTGAAATTTCCATAATGAATTTTCATAATTATATCCCTCTAATATGTCATTTAAATTTCGTCAGAAACAGAGACTCCTACGGCCTCAATCTAGACAGTCAATTTTTAACGGTCACAGATTTGCTGTATTTTAACTGTTCTGGATGGAGGCCGTAGGAGTCTCTGTTTCTGACGAAATTTGAATGACATATTAGAGGGATATAGTTATGAAAATATATTGTGGAAATTTCGAAAAAAATTAAAAAAGAAGGACGAAATTGCCGCTGATATAGCTAAGGTTAGCTACATCATGTTGTAGCTTCCCTTTCCTCAAATAATAAACCATATTTGTTGTTATATTTTAATTACGAAAATATGACAAAAAATATCAAATTATCCCTAACGATATTTACGCTTAATTTGACACACTACAAGAAAAATGAGTTGTGGTCACAAAATGTGGCTACGGAAATTTGTGGTCACGATAATTCTGTAGCCACTAGTTTCTCATAGCTACAGTTCTGTGACCAAAGTCTTTATACAAGAGTTGTGTCCACGATAAATTCTGTGATCACTTATAGTGTCCACGACATATTCGTGGTTAGAGAACTCTAGCGACGAGACTTGTAGTTACGACTACTGGCCACGACGTGTTGTGACCATAGTCCAATTCTGTGACCACAAGCCCCACATCCGTGGGTATAGTTATGTAGTCACAACTTATTTTCACAAGAATGCGGTTTCAAAATTTTCCAAATATCAGTACTTTATAAAATGGCTTTGGCATATATCCATGACAGGATGATGATCATATTCATGTCTTACTGTCATCGATATGGTAGAAGTAATATAAGGAAAAAATGAGTGATTATAAATTCACTTCATCGAATTGAGTTAAATCAATTAATTGTTAAGACAAATTACTTCTGCCGAAAAAGACTAGGCTTTAAATTCCATCAATTGTAGTCTTTCGTTAAAAAATAATTTGCAGTCGTCCTTATATTAAATAAAGTACGAAAGAATGGGGCATAAAGCACATAGATTTCAAAGAATATATATTCAAGGGATTTTATCACTTGTGCCTCTCCGAGATATCGCAATTTCAGTTATGCCCCTATCTTTTTGGTAATATCAGTTGTGCCCCTCAAAACTTTCTCCGTCATCAGTTGTGCCCTTCCGTCAGGTTGACCGTCAATGAATTGACTTAACCATGGTTTTTTCAAACCTTGGTGTGGTTAAGAGGGGTATTATGGTCAAAATAAAATCAAATGAGAAGGAGGGTTGGGGAGGAGGTGCGGGGCTGTGGAGGAGGTGCGGGCTGGCGGCAGGGGCTGGGGGAAGCGCGTGGCTGCGAGAGGTCAGGGGGTTGACAATGGTCGCGCGGTTGCACGGTTGCGCGGTGCAGAGCAGGGGAGGTGGCGGTGCGGGGCAGGGGGGAGGGGGAGCAGAAGGGGCGCGCGTGTGGGGGAGGGGGTGCAGCCCAGGGGGAGGCGGAGTAGGGGGCGGCACCGGCGAGGTGAGGAGGTGCGGGGGGAGGTCAGGGCAGGGGGCGGAGGGGCGGTCTGGGCGGAGGGAGGTTGGGGCGGAGGGAGGCGAGGGCAGGGGGCGGGGGGAGGTCTGGGCGAAGGGAGCTTCAGGCGGAGGTAGGCGAGGGCAGGGGGCGGGGGGAGGTCTGGGCGGAGGGAGGCGAGGGCACAGGGGCCGGAGGGGCGATCTGGGCGGAGGGAGGTGAGGGCAGGGGGCGGGGGGAGGTCTGGGCGGAGGGAGGCGAGGGTGGAGGGAGGTGAGGGTGGAGGGAGGCGAGGGCAGGGGGCGAGGGAGGTCTGGGCGGAGGGAGGCGAGGGCGGAGGGGCGAGGGCACAGGGGGCGGAGGGGCGGTCGGGGCGGCCTGGAGGCTGGGGCGGAGGGGCGGAGGGGCCGTAGGGGATGGGGGAGGTCGGGGCTGCCTCGAGGCTGGGGCGGAGGGGCGGCACCGGGGAGGGGAGGGGAGCTCGGGGCGGAGCTGGGTGGCACGTGGCAGGGGCGGGGGCGGAGAGGGAGGAGGAGGAGGAGGAGGAAGAGGATGGGCAAGAGGAGGAAGAAGATGAGGATGAGGAAGAAGGTTAAAATGACCTCCTAACCTTTATTTTTTAAGTAATTCCGCCTATGTCCTCAAAGTTAACGGCCCTTTGCACTGTGGATGGACGGTCACTAACCCGAGGGGCACAAAGTGATAAATTAGCAAGTTTTGAGGGGCACAACTGATATTACCAAAAATATAGGGGCATAACTGAAATTGCGATATCTCGGAGGGGCACAAGTGATAAAATCCCTATATTCAAACCTGGGGGCACCCCATCCCAAACATGAGATGAGATCCCCAGTTCCCGATGTACACATCATGGCGTGCAATGGACCATCAGAATTTCTGAGCCATAAGATCGGGGGATATTTGACGACCCAAGTGGCGTGGATCTCAATCTTGCCATTAGCTGCGCATCGAAATTCCCGGAGGAAAAGGAAAGTCTTCTGCGTCACATGCCCTCCACGGCCTACCAGCAACAATGACCCATGCTTAAGCTTTCTGCATGCACGTCCAATATATATGCATTGAGACAGCCTCTCTCTTTTGAAAATCCACCTAACTAGTTTGGCAGTTTTACATTCAAAGCTCTCATCTTAAAACGTCAAGATTCAGAAACCAAGTCACGCACTTTCTACTGCTCCATCGATCGCCTCCAATCACCTGCATCACTGCACCATGCCAACCAGTTCTTCCCTATGCGTGATAAATGAAGGTGAAAAGAAAACTGAAAAACTAAAAAGGTGACAGATTATTTGATGTTTTGTATCGTAGTCCATTTGCCTCCATGAGACTCCACTCTTATGAATTATCGGACGATAAAAGGAAGTTAAAAACTTCGCATCATTGAAACACGACATGGCAAACAAATTTGCAAACAAATGGAGTTCAATGCATGAACTCTGATTCATTCGTAACAAAATTTTTATGTATTGTGAAACTTCATGATTAAGAAAATAATTTTCATACTTGTTTCACATATTCACAAGTATTAGGATTATCTTTGAAGCTTGAGTCTTTGAGGGAAGAGACCTCTCGAATCAAGTCTAATCTACATATGCTTCTCTCGCGGGTGTGATGATGTTTCACATAGAATCCACAAACACGATGTCAATTTCTCTAAGAAATTGTTCAGGAAAATAGAGATCAATATGACCTCTATCTAGGTCAGATCCTTCTTCACGTACGAGAAGCACCACGAAGGTGATGGCCTTCTCTTACGATGGAGCAAGCCAATCAAGAGATGGAGAGATGCAATATGATGGATGACCAAGCAGATGTAGGAGAGATGTCATGGACGGTCAAGGAAAGAGTCTTGGTCTCTTTTTTCTCTCTTTCTTTCAAGGAAACTCTTGGAGAAATGGAAGAATTGGGAGAGAGGCTATGCCCTCTCTTATATAAAAGAGGTGGACATCTACGAGGAGTCCTACTCCTCATAGAAGACATCTTCTCTCTCTCTCTCTCTCTCTCTCTCTCTCTTTCTTTGGATGGTAGATAAAAGGTAATGATTAAGTCCTTGTCCTTCAAGAAATAACACTTCATTTATCTCATTTAATTACCATAATTATAAAATAACATATAAATAGAAAAATATGAGAGTCTAATCACATTAGGACTCCAAGAGTGGACGTCCACTACTTCTACAAGCATGGATGTCCCCCTTGTCCTATTTATTGTTGCTTGTTGTTTATTCCATTATCTTTATGATAATCTAATTATCATCATTGGGAGTTCATGAGAGCATCCTCATAACTTATGATTTTTATTCATAAACTCAAATAAGAATGTAAGTTCTATTTACATTTAAATCCTAATGTGAATCACATTCATATAAGTGCCTTGAAATAATTATATGAATCAAATTCACATTAATTATTATGAATCACTATTCATATTAATTATTGAATAATATTTTATGAATCATATTCATAAAATATCATTGTAGAATTATGATCATGCTAGTCAAAATTGATTTCCTAACCCAATTAGGACTCGTGAGTTAGAGTCTCAGATACTTGAAGATAATGTCGGAGAGATTATACTATTCACATATAGTAACTTAAAATTTAAATAAATATCAAATATTTAATGTTTATACCACTTTTGGTGAAATACATAGATGAATCCCTGATTCTCACTCTTTATCCTTTTATTTTAGCTATTTATCTTGGCAAAGCATCATGTAGATAGGTATAAATACAATAAGTTAGCATTCAACATGCATTTGTTAACATTGTATATTTAGCATGTATTTGTGCAAAAATAAAAGAATAAAGGAAAAGAAAAAGGAAGGAGGTATTTATAATAAATACATAGTGATACGAACCCCAAGAGAAGGTCAAGCCTTGACCTGATCGCCAAATAAAATAAGTAGAGAGAGATAGGGCCTACTCTATTACTTATAAATAATTATTTTTGAAAAAATTAAAATAAAATGTTCTTTTTACCTCTTTGTATATATTTAGAAAAATAAAATAAAATAGAAATGAAATAAAAATCAAATAAAATCCCCTGTCACCTGTGCAAAATACATGTATATATGTCTCACTCCCTTTTTTTATGTACCTATAAATAAAGAATAAAAATGAAATAAAAATTATTTTATACTCTAAAAATTATGTTGCATATAAATAAAATATAAAATTTGGGGTATTAGTGTGAAATAACAAAATAAAAATTATTGTACATAATACATATGTATAATATACATGTTTATAACATCTTATACTGTATAAAGAATAATTTATTTTTTTCATAAAAATAATTAAAAATCACATAAAAATTCCTTGAAAAATAACAAACATTTTTCATTTTAATAATTTTTAATTTAAATTCATTTATTATTTTTTAATCAATTTTCTTTATTTTTCTAGCAGTTTTGTCATGTAATGTATTTTGTCCTTATGCTCCGCCTCTTTTGATTGGTCCAGTGGGGATTGTTGACTCCGGTCTACTAGTCCCCTCGGACCCCCCTCTTCGTCGAGTCGGGGGTTTGGCCGCTTTTCTCTGAATTTTCTAGACCCGACCCGACCTCCTCTTCGGCCAAACTTTCGCTCCGGATTGAGAGCGCGGATCCCTGACCCTTGCATGATCCTTCTCTACTTGATCCGCACCTCGGTTCGTGGGTATCAGTCCCATCCTCTCAGACCCCCCATGCCTATATATCCTACATGCCCTCCTTCATTTTCGGGCACCTTTGGCTGCGCCACCTCCTCCTGCATACTCAACCTCCTTTCCAAAAGTGATAGTAATAGTGAGAGAGGGTGAGTGATCTCTTTGCGAGTGTGGAAACTCTAGGTCCGGTGAGGTGCACCTCAAGCTCTGCCGTAAGGAGCCAAGCCCCTGGTTGTGCCGGCCATCGAGGCTACAACCCTCTGTGGACTCCGTCTACACCCCTAGTCACCCTCCTTCGCTTTCAGGTACCCGTTTTACCTTCTGTTTCCATTCTAATCCATGTTGCATTCGCAAAACAGAGCATCTCAGTTAACCCTATTCCATACCCTATTTCAGACCCCTTCGACATTATTCCGCCTCGCACTCGACTACCCTCCGCTTCTACGTTAGCTCCACAGACTCCCACGAGACTCCAATCATCAGATTGGAGTTGTTGAAGCAGGTCCCATCCTCCGCCTGTAGTGACCTGTCCATTCACCCGCCATATCAATCCCCGTGGTTTGTAGCGCCCTAACCCTTGCCGGAGCGGCTTCTCCGAGCATGACCATTCCTCATGTAGGGTTTGCGCGCATCCAGACCTCATCTGGAGGTCTCGAGAGGTTCCAGGAAGCTTTAGGTCCGTCGTGCCTCCCCAGGACCATCTCTTTGGTCTTGGACCCTTCAGAGCCTTCCAGTAGCTGCGGATTGCCGACGCTGATGTTTTGCACATCTCAGCAGCCCGAGACGACGTCAGAGCCACGCACCAGAGCCAGTTGAAGCTCGCTGGAGGCGAGTTCCTCCCTGATCATCCAGACGTCGTCCCAACCGTTCGATCAGGCTTCCCTCCAGTTCTAATATGCTCTGTCCATCTACGGGAGATCCTCGATCAACCGATCCGTCTGAGGGTCGCTGCTCAACTGTCCATCACCGAAGAGGTATTCGAAGATCTCAGCCGTTCATCCATAAGTGGGCCTCCTCCTGCCGTTGGATCACTCTTTAATAAAGGGTAATTTGCACTTAGGCCCTTTCATGTTTTCCATTTATTTTTTAGTCCTATAAATAGTTGTCGTAGTTATTTTTAGTTTAGACTATTTGCAGTTTGAACCTCTAGTTTTCAGGATTTGCATTTCAATCCCTTTTTATGTGTAGCACGTGGCCTTACACGTGATATTTTGGGTTATTTGCATGTTATATCCTTGAGCCTTATGAGTATTATTCTTTGAGTGAAAACTTTTTGAGAATTGCATTTATGCCCTTCTGAGCCTATGTCACGTGTTTTGCGTGTGTTGATCTGGATTTTTTGCAATCTGAACCCCTGCGCTTATCGTGTTACTGATTGGCTTGTAACTTTTCAATAATTGTAAGTAGGTCCCTACGTGTTATGCATGTTATTTTTAATCAAGTAATTATTACATCAACTACAAAAATTCCACAAAAATTACCATTAGCTCCTGCTAACGTGTAATATTTTTGATAATTTTTGTGACTCGATTTAATTTTATTTGATATTTTCTAAAAATAAAAAACCCCTAAAAAGTGTCCTGTCTATTTTATAAAATACTAAAAAAATATAAAAATAGCCTTAAAAATTTTATAAAAATTTCCATGTGTTTGTTTTAGTGTGTTTTCATTACTACATAATTTTTGTTGCTTTATCCTTTATAAAGACCCAAAAAATAACAAAATAATAAAAATTTATAAAAATCATTAAAAATTCAAAAATAAAAAAGGATTTCAGTTGCTGTAATTAGGTATTCTTATTTACTTTATCATAAAAATCATAACCAGGACATTTTAGCATTTATAATTTTTAAATTTATCTTTTGGTCCAGGTTGTTCATTGTTTTCCTATTTTGATTTTCTTTTATTTTTTTTATAAAATCATATAAAAAAATACCATAAAATTACCAAAAATACCTGCATATTTTAAAAACATAAAAACAATTTTATTTCTATTTTTTGAGCATTTTTAGTCTTAATAAAAAATTGTAAATCTTGATTTTCTTTATCTTTTTATTTATTTTCTTATTAAAAAATAAAAAAAACATTTGCAAATTAAAAACCATGAAAATAGGCCTTTTATTTTCTAATTCTCGATTACTTCGTACATTTCTGTGCTCTTTGTATTCGACCCTAGTCGCTATACCAGGTTAAAATAAATAGTGAAGACCGCTACATTGATTTTTATGCTTGTAATTGTCTTAATTGTGGTCTTGATTTTCTTTATTGACCAAGCCTCGCAATTCAGGTCGCAACGACCCTTAGATATTACTTAACCCGAGTTGCCCAACCCGCCATCAGAATGGTGTAGTTGCCGGGGAGCACGGCTTAGTAGTCGCTTTTCAGTTTTCTTTTTATTCTTATTTTATTATTTTCACCTCTATATGTTATAACTATTTTTCTAACACTCTTCTGCTTGGCTTTTTGTGCGAGGGACCACTCGAGGACTCTACGGCTTTCGGTTGGAGTGACCGCACACGAGGAGGAGCAGGAGGATAGGAGGAAATTAGTTGTATAGATAGAGTAGCTTTTTCTTTCAGCAGACTATTTGTTATTGTAATAATACGGGGATTTCAGACTTGCTTGGACACTTGGCTTATATCGGGGTCTGTTTCACTGAGCACCGGTGTGCTCGGGGGACCTCACCATGGTTTTTCATCAGTTTTGATTTCCTTCTCTTTTTATTCTTCTTTGATTCTCGAAGAATTTGGCCCCTAGATCTAGGAATTTCTTTGATTGTGACATAACTAATTAAGGCCCAATCCCTAACTATTTGCATGCACCTATAGTTCGTAATTGGACCCATTTAATAAATAATTAATAAAAAGTTAACTTGGTTGCTTGAGAGGTCACGTGCTGCTAGAGGTAGTATATAGCGCGTGCAGGATCCGTTGTGGCGGACACCGATCGTCATCAGAGACTGAACCCCGACCTCTCTCTTTGACTAGTTAACTACGGTTCTTCACGATTAGAAATTACTCATCTAAGGATGTTTTCTTCTTGCATCATTTAGATTAGTTTTATTTCTTTCTTTATTTTATGCACGGATCAACCTTCATGTAGAGTGCTGGAGTCAGGTACGTCTTCCTTACTTTGCATGCATCATCATGTTTGATCGTGTATCAGCTTTTTCGACTTCTTCCCCTTATTTTTGGACTTTAAATAATAAAGAGATCAAAAAAATTATTAGGCATTTGTTTTCTTATTGAAAAATACCATAAAAAATGATAACCATAAAATTGGGACTGCCACACAAACTTGATCCTAAAAGACACCTCATTTAAAAATATGTCTTGGGAGAGTCATCCCCTCATTGTTTGGTTTGCTTGTATGAGAGAGTGATCCGTACGCTAGGCTAGAGCCATGCCGCACGGGTTAGTCGTTCTCCGGTGAGGATCACTCCGATCTCCGGTAAAGCGGGCCGCGATATCCTTAACGGAGTGATTTGATTGGGTAGCCGGTAAATGATCCGCAACTTGTACTGGCTGGGAAAGATCTATCTTTGGGATTGGGACAAACTTTTGAGAGCATCGGGTTCCTACCAGGTCGCTTAATCACCCTGTTAGACTGAATTATCACCTAAATAAAATTGACAAGATAAAAGGTCAAACCTTCACAGTCATCAGCTCCGCGTTGCATAGGTGAATTGAGGGTTTGATTGATCATCTTGTTTGTTTCCAGATCCCATCTGCCTTTCTTCCAGATCACGATGATGGACTGGAGGTCCCTTAGGCAGCCTTTGGTTGTACCGCTTTCGAGTACTCCACCCCCTTCATCTAGGCAGATTCAAGAGAGCCTAGACCTGTTCTCAGAACCTGAGTTTGATTCCACGATGTTCCCCATCGATCACCCTTCTTCCAATCCTGCGGTACCCGAGCAGAGACCAACATAGGTATTCATTCATTTGATGGCACCCGAGTTCGGGTCTTTTGCCTTTGCAATGACCCAAGAGATGGCCAGCAATGAGGAGCACACCGATGGGGCAGCCCTAGAGTACCACATATGTTCTAGACCAAGGTGCCATCAACAACACACTATTAGCCTCCCTAGAGACGATGCAGAGGCAGATTAGAGACTAGGGAGCCTTCATGGTAGAGGTGCGCCGAGAGATGGCACATATGCGAACAAACAGAGGAGAGCCGAATAGAGAAGGCGATGGAGAGATTCCAGAGTTTGGAGGAGGAGACGGAGGACATCCAGAGGAGCCACAGGAGACAGTCCGACCAGTTAGGCCGATGAGAGAGTTGCACAACCCTGGTGCAACTCTTACACACCGTTGGATTCAGCTTCCAGCGATTCTGGAAATTTCAAGCTCCCTCTTCAGACTATCCAGCTGTTGCTCAAGTTCCATGGGCTTGCCACCGAGGAGCTGCATAGCACCTACAAGAATTCAAGATGATCTGTAGCACTGTCCATGATAGATACGTGGACGAGGACACCATCAAGATGTTGGCTTTTCCATTCTCCCCAGTCGATAGAGCAACCTACTGGCTGAAGCATATTGGGAGATATGTCACTTCATGGGAGCAGCTCCGGACCGAGTACTTGAACGAGTACTATCCACTCGGTCGGATGAACGCAGCATGGGCTATGATTAATAATTTCTCCATGATTCACAACGAGCAATTCCATGAGGCGTGGGATCGTTTCCATGAGCTCATTGATCGGTGTCCACACCATGACATCTCCAAGTCCAACTTAGTACAGAGTTTCTTTTGTGGGATGACACCAGAGCTGTAGGGGCTAGTGAATGCTTCTTGTGGGGGCTCCTATTTTGCCAAAGACGAAGACCAGGTCTGGGCTATCTATGAGGAAATGGTCGAGAACTACACAATAATGTCTCAGACTTGACTCTACACTCAGGGGAAGCCTCCACCTAGACCTTAATCTATCACAGGGTATCACGGGTTGATACAGGTCCATCTACCTCTTCTTCAGTGGCTACAGCACAGACAGAGTCATCGACCGTTGATATAGGCATCATCAGTGAGAAGCTGGACTGCATCGAGATCATCGAGAAGAAGCAGTGCCAGGGCATAACTCAGATCGATCAGTTGGCACAGACTTTGAGTGACCTGAAGACCCATATCATGTGTCTCCAGGAGGCACAGATGACTTCTCAGCCCCATCTCAGGTCACGGGCTGATCCTAGCAGTAGCGACTCGTCCCAGCACTCCGCCTAGTAAAGATAGGTTCACCACATCCAGGCGGAGCCGTACCAGCAGCTACAACACAAGTACCCTTAGCCACCGCCATCCCAGGTGATGAATCCATGATTCAACGCCTTTATTCTTTTATTTTAGCTTCAATTCTGTAGTCAGACACCTGTAAATACCCACTAATCGCATGAAATTACCATTTTGCATGCATTTGTTAAATATGCATTTTTAACACTTTTTGTACATAAATAAAAGAATAACGAAAAAAAGAAAAAGAAAAGAAAAACAAAGGCCACAAGCTGCTATACTTGGCTGGCACTGTCACTGCATCGGATGTGCCCTCAAATGGATGCCACTCACTAAGTGTAGTGAGCACGTCCCAAGTCTGCAACCAGGCTGCCGAACCTTCAGGGTATGGTTGCCTACTCAAGGCGTCTGCTAGCACATTCCCCTTACCAGGATGATAGGAGATGGTACAATCATAATCTTTTAGCAGTTCCATCCACCACATTTGCCTCATATTCAGTTCCTTCTGATCAAAAATGTATTTGAGGCTCTTGTGATATGTGAAAATCTCAAATGTCACCCCATACAAATAGTGACGCCATATCTTTAATGCAAAGACTACGACTGCTAACTCCATGTCATGAGTGTGGTGGTTGCATTCATGAGTCTTCAACTGTCGTGACACGTATGCCACAACATGTCCACGCTGCATTAATACTGCACCCAAGTCCTCCTTGGAAGCATCTGTGCACACAGTGAAGTTCAAGGTACCATAAGGAAGGGTGAGGATGGGTGCAGAAGTCAATCGCTCCTTGAGCATTCGGAAACTCAACTCGCATTTGTTGCTCCAAACAAATGGGACATCCTTTTGCGTCAATCGGGTGAGGGGTAGAACCAATTGAGAGAGCCCTCCGACAAACCTCTTGTAGTACCCGGTGATGCCAAGGAAGCTGCGAATCTCCGTAATCGTCTTAGGCCGCTCCCAAGACACCACTGCCTCTATCTTGGCGGGGTCAACTGACACCCCCGCCCCTGAACCCACGTGGTCAAGAAAATCCACATCAGAAAGCCAAAACTCGCACTGGTTTTATTTAACATACAATGGTGCTCTCGAAGCATCTCTAGTACGGTGGGAAGGTGAGACTCATGCTCATATTCATCATGAGAGTACACTAGAACATCGTCAATGGACACGATCACAAATCTGTCCAAATACGGATGGAAGACCCGATTCATCAAATCCATGAATGCGGTAGATGCATTCGTAAGACCAAACGGCATCACCAAGAACTCATAGTGGCCATATCTAGTGCGGAATGCCGACTTCATTACATCAAAATCTTTGATTTAACTGATGGTATCCCAAACGCAGGTCAATCTTAGAGAACACTACTGCTCCCTTCAACTGGTCAAATAGATCATCTATCCTGGGAAGTGGGTGACGGTTCTTGACCGTTCTCTTGTTCAACTGCATGTAGTCTATACATAACCTCAAGGATACATCCTTCTTCTTTACAAAGAGGACTGGTGCTCCCCATGGTGATGTACTGGGACGGATGAATCTCTTCTCCAACAGTCCCTCTAACTGTACTTTGAGATCCTTAAGCTCAACTGGTGTCAATCTGTATGGAAGGATAGATATCGGTTGACTAATGTGATCTCGAACTCTATCTTCCATAATGATGGTAATCCAGGTAATTCATATGGAAATACATCAGGAAGCTTTCGCACAACTCTAACATCCTCTATCATCTGGTCATGTGCTGCTGAGTCTACTACATAGGTGATGTAGCCTACACAACCCTGGCAAAGAAATAAGTACACCCTCAAGGCGGAGATGCACTCAATCCCACCATTAGATATGCTTCTTGACTCAAGAGAGAATATGGACATGGATTTAAGCATATTATTCTCATGTGGACTCGTGTTGGGTCAGAAGACTTCCAACACTATCCAATATTCGAATACCGACGAAGAATGATATGCGTGAAATGGAATGGAGTACCACTGCTCTAATACCAAGCTGTGACGCCCCTAGGATCCGAGTACTCAGCAAACCAATTCCATGCATACGCATTCCACATTCGAATACTTGACATTCGTATCAACAGGAGAAAAATAGAAGCATGCACATGAATTTAAAATTTTTCTTCTCATAAAACCTGTTCACATTCCATATTCCATTCATTGCATATACCAATTCCATTACATTCCATAGATCATTTCCATGTCCACAAAAAAATGCATGTAAGCATAAAATAGGCGTCCACAATTATATGTTACATGCCATGTCTCTCAACAAAATACTACAAGTGAAGGAGGATAGTAGAATTACTACCAACAACTGTACTACAAAAGTGTCGTAGCGCTGCACAAAAAGTGATGGTGCCTCCAATAATCACTGCTGCGAACCTGCGGATCCACACGTAGGTACGTTATGAGCAAAGTTACCCAATACGATTTAAACAAAACTACACAAAAGGAAATGCAAGATAAAAATTAAATGTGTACAAAAGAGAAAGAAACATGGTAATTGATCTCACAAAGAATTACATTTTTTTTACTTTTTATTGTTTGATCTGGATATGGAAACGAGTAATCAAGCTTCGTAGATAGTCTGTGGTCTTGGTCTAGATGAGACCTCACACTATGACTCTAAGGTAAAAGAAAATACCTTAGGGTTGGGATGCCTCCGTAGGCATGCGGTGGCGTATAATGCATCCTAACTAAGTTCCCAACACGTGTACTTAGCTCCACTTCCCAATGATTCTTCCGATTCACAAATTAGATTCCAACTCGCGAATCCTCGCGACAACCCAATCCTCCTTATACACATGAGATTCACGTCCCATTCCCAACTTCATTAACCACATTTCCCGGAACTCCCCGCTTAGTGCTCCCACTCGGAATACCGACCAATGTGGCCTACATTGTCCTGTACGCGAGTGTTAACTCTAAGTGACAAGCGAAGCACTAGCCGACCAACCATGACTACTTGACCCACGCTCGAGCACCGGGCTAAAGCACGCAAGTGACGAGGCCAACACCATCAGATTAGCACCTCGGTGTGCCAAGCAACATGTCCCCCAACCATCGCAGCTACAATAGCAGTTGGGATCGCAGTCATCTAGGCTTCTACCCAGGGCCCCAAGGGTGCATGCCCCTCCCTTGGCGGCACCTAACTCCATCTACCCATTTACCATGAAATTTTGACCTACAAGATTATAACCATGATATCATATTCATCTAATAGACAATCAAACTAACCAAGATGAACAACTGTTAATGCAAGAAAAATATAAGGGCACAAGTGTTATTTCAAAGAAAGTATGGGCATGTTGTTAGTTGAATGGAAATTCATGCCTGCGACTGCAACTACTTTGATATTTATGGGGGCACAATAGTGAATCCTTGTTTCTGCAGCTGCAGGTAGATTTCAAGGTAGTCGTTTTCGATTATAACATCAAGAGTTATAGTGGTAAAATCTCTAGTTGTGGTGCATAAGATAATCCAATAGGATGACCCTTTAGTTGGATTCTTATAAAGAACCAGTGAGTGGATTGTAAAGAATTGCTAGCTTGAGGAATAAGTATGGGGAGGGCGTATTGCTTACAGTCAGATCTCCACCCTAATGCCCGATAAGTAGGAATATATTACTGCTGGCTTACCAACTTTTTAACTAAACCTAGACAACATAACCTTAAATTAGGATGATTGTATCCTATCATATTTTCAGAATTGTGAACATTTGACGGTAACTTTCAACGAACTGGAGGGCTGAATTATAGCTGAAACGGATTTCAAAACTTAAGATCATAATTAAGTTTTTCAATGAAATTGATTCATCTCCTGTTCTTCATGAAAATAAGGCATGGAGGGATGATACCCTTTCAAATCAGAAAACGTTCTGCCTATCGTACCTAGAGCAACAGACCTCTCCTTAGGGATTTCTTGTTGATCTCATGTTTATGCATCACTTGTAAGGGGGATGATAGCCTTTCAAATCAGAAAATGTTCTGCATCTCATACCTAGAGAAACAGACCTCTCCTTAGGGATTTCATGTCCCCCAACCATCGCAGCTACAATAGCAGTTGGGATCGCAGTCATCTAGGCTTCTACCCAGGGCCCCAAGGGTGCATGCCCCTCCCTTGGCGGCACCTAACTCCATCTACCCATTTACCATGAAATTTTGACCTACAAGATTATAACCATGATATCATATTCATCTAATAGACAATCAAACTAACCAAGATGAACAACTGTTAATGCAAGAAAAATATAAGGGCACAAGTGTTATTTCAAAGAAAGTATGGGCATGTTGTTAGTTGAATGTAAATTCATGCCTGCGACTGCAACTACTTTGATATTTATGGGGGCACAATAGTGAATCCTTGTTTCTGCAGCTGCGGGTAGATTTCAAGGTAGTCGTTTTCGATTATAACATCAAGAGTTATAGTGGTAAAATCTCTAGTTGTGGTGCATAAGATAATCCAATAGGATGACCCTTTAGTTGGATTCTTATAAAGAACCAGTGAGTGGATTGTAAAGAATTGCTAGCTTGAGGAATAAGTATGGGGAGGGCGTATTGCTTACAGTCAGATCTCCACCCTAATGCCCGATAAGTAGGAATATATTACTGCTGGCTTACCAACTTTTTAACTAAACCTAGACAACATAACCTTAAATTAGGATGATTGTATCCTATCATATTTTCAGAATTGTGAACATTTGACGGTAACTTTCAACGAACTGGAGGGCTGAATTATAGCTGAAACGGATTTCAAAACTTAAGATCATAATTAAGTTTTTCAATGAAATTGATTCATCTCCTGTTCTTCATGAAAATAAGGCATGGAGGGATGATACCCTTTCAAATCAGAAAACGTTCTGCCTATCGTACCTAGAGCAACAGACCTCTCCTTAGGGATTTCTTGTTGATCTCATGTTTATGCGTCACTTGTAAGGAGGATGATAGCCTTTCAAATCAGAAAATGTTCTGCATCTCATACCTATAGAAACAGACCTCTCCTTAGGGATTTCATGTGGATCTCATGTTTACGCATCCATTTACAAGTGGAGGTTTCGTGTGGTTATTGTAGAGATCCAAAATGATGGTAACAGTGCTCATGGCACTAATATAAGGTCACTAGTTGCCATGTGAAATCCTGGCTCCAACCAATTTCCATAGCAATTAGCAGCCCAACAGAACTTTCAGATTACATAAGAGCCTGAGATGAAACAGCTATTAATTTCTCAAGGGCACTCTTTGCATGGATTTGGCATTTTGGATGCAAGGTGGACAGTAGGGTTCTTTGATTTTGCATTCAGAACCAGTAGCACGTCCATGCCCGACCACAATTCAATGCAAACTTCATTAGACAGTCTTAAGGTCAATTAGCTTGAACTAGAAGGGCATACAATGGATCTTTGGAAGGTGGACTCAATTAAATAATGCATCAAGAAGTTACAAAGCATTCAGATCAAATGCTCACAGTTATTACTGACCAATGATGTTCAGAATCATACACCCAAATTCAATGGCTTTCCAGGGCTCTAAGGATGTCTCCAACACATTAAATCACAAATTAAAACTCGTGTGGAATCCGCAGCAAGGACGGAGGGAGACATCGTACCTCAAAAAAACTCGAACCTCTGTTTCTCCGTCGGTGAAGAACGATACGATCGACGCTTCATTCGCGACGGAAACCGCACACGGGGGTCACCCGGACCTTCTTGACACGATCTGGACTTCGGATCGTCGATCCGTGACGCTCCGGCGAGCTCCGGTGAGGGGGAAAAGGGGGAGGAAGAGGGCTGATCGAAGAGGAGGAAGGTTTGGGCGTTGTGGACGAGAAGGGGTTGGGGTTTAAGGGTAAAACCCGGATTCGGATCCGGGTTCGGATCCGAATAGGACCCTCACCCCTACTCACTAAAATGGCCATATCTCGAGCTCTCGAAGTCGGATGTTTGTGTTCTTGGACTCGTTGGAAAGCTATCGACGAGCTCTATGTAATGGACTATTCAAATATTTTTTTTGGATACTGGAATAAAAGCAGATTTGCAATTAACCCCAGATCTAGCTGGATTTTGCGGTTAAGTCCTTACTCTGGATTTGGGGTTTTACAAGTGAACACACTTACCTTGGATCCGATTAAATGAGATCTGAATTTGTCCAAGGCAAACACTACCGCAAGCGTCTCCTTTTGCGTAACTGTATAGTTACGCTGAATGGTATCAAGCACTTTGCTTGCATAGTGTATTGCAAATGTTACGGCATCCCTCCTCTGTCCTAACACAACCCCAACGACAAAGTCTGATGCATCTGTCATGATCTCAAAAGGCAGAGACCGGTCTGGGACTTGTAGGATCGGGGCGTCCATGATCATTCCTTGTAATAGCTTAAAGGCCTCAAGACATTTGTGATCAACAATAAACACCATGTCCTTGCCTAAAAGCTCAGTTAGTGGTCGGGCAGTCTTAGAAAAATCCTTGATAAATCTCCGATAAAATCCAACATGCCCAAGGAATGACCGCAACTGTTTAATGTTGGTTGGTTGTTGGAGTCGTCTGATCACATCCATCTTGGCAGGGTCAACCTCCATTCCTCTCTTGGAGATGACATGCCCCAACACAATGCCCTCCGCCACCATGAAGTGACTTTTCTCCCAGGAGAGCACCAGATTGACCTCACAACATCTTTTGAGGACTCGGTCCAGATTCCTAAGACAAGATTCGAAGGAATCGTCGTGAATGGAGAAGTCATCCACGAAGACTTCTAGGAATTCACCGACCATTTCGGTGAATACTACAATCATGCACCTTTGAAAAGTACCAAGAGCATTGCATAGCCCAAAGGGCATGCGCCTGAAAGCATAGGTACCAAAGGGGCATGTGAAAGTGGTCTTTTCCTGATCCTTCGGAGCTATGGCTACTTGATTGTAGCCCGAGAAACCATCCAAGAAGCAGAAGAATTCTTTCCCTGCTAATCTCTCCAGGATCTGATCAGTGAATGGTAGGGGGAAATGATCCTTATTCGTCGCAACATTCAGGCGTCTGTAATCCACACAGACACGCCACGACGTGGGTACTCACGTCACGATCTCCTCTTCGTCTTCCTTGATGTTCGTCTGAATTCCCTATTTTTTTGGGACAACATGGATCGGGACCACCCATTTAAAGTCGGAGATGGGATAAATGAAATCTGCGTTGCACCATTTCTCTATCTCCTTCTTCACTACCTCTCATAAATTTGGATTCAATAGACGTTGGAATTCACGAGAGGGTTTACTTTCATTCTCCAAGTAGATATGGTGCGAACACAGAGTGGGATGCTCCCATCTATTGCCTTGCGATTTTTCTCCAGGAACTCTAGCAAGTGAGATTCCTGCTCCTCGGTCAATCGCGAACTGATGATGACCGGATACTTCTTCTCTTGTCCCGCAAGGAAGGCATATTTAAGTGTTGTGGGTAAAGGTTTGAGCTCAGTTAATGTGTGATCATCAAGGAAGTCTAGCTCAATCGAATCTGGTTCAGTGCTGGTAGTGGCTGGATCTGTCCTTGAAATTGCTACCACAAATTCATTCAGCTCTGGAGTGGGATTGTCAAAGGTCTCCACGCAGTCGGCAAAAGCCACGTCCGACTCGTCATCCTCATCTTCTGATTGTTCTAAAGAGGACATGACTGATAGGCCCAGCTAGGCCTCTAAGTCATCGAAGATGTAGGGGGATGCAAAATCTGAGCTGTGTTCTTTTCTATGGACCTCGCAAACTGACTCATGCACAAGATCATCTCCGGAGGGGAGGGACTCATCGGTGCTAGCTGGGTTCTGTCTCCATTGCCCAACCGTGTCTACATGAATGCAATCTACTTCAGATGAAGAGTACTCGGTGCTGGATTCTGAATCCGGTCTCTACCATCTGGTCTGCTTCATCTCAAGTTCCTCATCACCGCCTGGTGTTTGGAACTGGATTTTCCCAATCTTATAATCAAACAAGGCCCCTCCTGTTCTGAGGAAGGGCCTTCCTAGTATGATCTGGGAATCTCTCCAATTACGAGGGGTTTCCATATCAAGGACGGTAAAGTACACTATATATTCCTAACCCTCGACTTTGATGACAACGTTCCTCAATTCTCCTTGGGACCTCTTGGTTGATTTATCATCAAACTGAAGTAGGGCTCTAGATTTCCTAAGAGGTCTGAGATTCAGCCACTGAAAGAGGGTTGTAGGCATTAAGTTGATTGAGGATCCGTTATCAAGGAGAGTATGTGCAAACGCAGTGTCATCAACATGACTCACCATATAATGTGCACCCATGTCTCTTCGTTTCCTCGGAAACGAGTTCTTTATAGCACAAGTCGTGGCTACTGACATAACATGTTTGTCAACGTGGCTTTTGGTCTTCCTGCTAACCCTAGTAGGTGTGCATCTCACCTTAAGGTATTTCAGAAATGCAGGTGTCATCTCCACATACTTGTCAAAGGGGATCATGACCTTGATGTGTTTGTTGAAGAACTCTGCCATCTTAGGGTCATCTTTTTGAAATTTTCAGTTTTCTTCTTTCCACCCTTAAGAGCTCGGGGAAAGGGATTATTGACTCCAACACAGATTCTGAAACTGAAAGATTTTCATTCAAAACTGGAACTAAGTTCTATACATGACTCGGACTCTGAGACTGACTTGGACTCTGACTATGATAAAAAGAAAACTTCTGCTGTGAAGCTAGTGATGCATTCTCCGCGTTGCTGGAACATCCTCCTCAGATGGAGGTGCGGGCTCTTCATCGATTTCACTGGACCCTACTGGTGAGGTTCCGTTGTTTCTTTGAGGACTCAGAAGTCCTCTTCTTCTGCTGGTGGTGGTGGTGGTGGTGTTGCTCCTCTGCCTCCAAGTTCTCCTCAGGTAGAGACTTGGAGTCTTCTTCCTCAGGTGCCCGTGCCAGATCAGGTACGATCACTGTCCTTTCGCTCTTGAGGGACATATGGTTGACATTATTATGTGAAAGGATCTCATGTTCAGATAAAGAGTTATCTGAATAGTATACCTAATCTCGTGGTTGGTTCTGGCCTTGATTTAAGCTGTTCGGATTGGCCTGAACCTGAGCACGAATTGGGGTCTTTGGCACCATCTGCTGGTCCTGGGTACGAGAAACACGATTCAAATCAGTTCCCATATCCAGATAGTCATTCTGAATCTGTTGAACCCTACCAGTCAGGGTTTGGATTGCCAAGGTGAGGGACTCCAATTCACTGGTGAGCTGGTTCTGTTGATGCTGACTCTCGGATGAGTTCCTATATTGGCCCTGATGGACATGCCGGTACTGCTGCTGCTGATGGGAAGGTGGAGGGCCCTACTTGACCGAGTGGAACGTGCGCTGCTGCTGTTGGTGATGTTGAGGCTGGTACCCTCGTTCGGGATAGGACTGTACGAAGCGCGGTGCGGGGACGGAGCCGTGTTCTTAGTAAGCTAGGAAAGGTCGGTGTGGCTGACCGTTCCCTTTCCCCAACTGTCTGCCGACGGGGTCATGGCTGTACCACAACTTGTTGATCTCGAACACTTGCGGATGCTCCTCGTATCCTGTCTCCACTTGTGGGAGTGCATGCTGGTCCTGCTGAGTGTATGTCTGCTCCTGTATCCAGCTACTCTGAGGCCCCGATGCCTGTTCCTATACAAGATGGACTCGGTGTATATGTACAGGTGGTGCAGAAGGGGCAGGTAACTTTATCTTGGCTTCCCTCTCAATAAGTTTCTCCACTTATTTCGGCAAATGTGAGAGAGACTCAAGGTCAATGACCCTCTTGTAAATCTTCTCGACCATGGTTAACTTTTCAGCTATCATCCCCATGTTGGGAATGAGGTCCTCTGTCAGATCTGCTACAGTCCTCCTAGCTGTCTTGTTGGATAGGATTGATGGAGACAATTGATAGGCCCTGGTAGCTTGCGACCTGTCTGTTTCCACCATCTGCTCCAGGATCTTCCATACAACATTATCATTTTTGTTCAGATAGCTTCCTCCACAGGCAACGCTCACTAACCCTTGCATCTCCGGGGTCATGCCACAGAACAAGGTCTAGACTAAGATCGCTTTTGAAATGCCATGGCAAGGGCATTCCTGAATTAGGTCATTAAACCTATCCTAGGCTTCATGGAATGGTTCACTGGGTCCCTGGGAGAAACTTGCGATCTTTGTTCTCATTTGATTAGTCCTACTGAGTGGGTATAACTTCTTTAGAAAAAGGTCCTTGAATTGCATCCAGGTTGTACATATCACCCCGAGATTTTTCAACCAATGGGCTGCCTTACCTCCTAAAACAAATGGGATGGCCTTCAGTCTGATATAATCCTGCCCAACTCTAGGATGACTAAGGTTGTTGAAAACCAGCTCGAAGTCTTTGAGGAAGGCATATGGTTCTTCGTTTGCATTTCCATTAAACTTCGGTAGCAGGCTAAGAAAGTGGGGCTTAATCTCGAACGCTTCTGGGGGAACCGCTGGTGCCAACCAACTGTGCATCTTATTTTCTGCTGGGTTATAAGCATCAACCATTGGTCGGTCGATTCCTCCTGCCGTAATGATATGTCCCATCCTTGCCGTAAGATTCGCATTCTATTGTTCGGTTGTGGCGAGGTGAGCCAAGATTTGCTGCAATGGGTCATCTCTGTGTTCCTCATTATCCGGGGGTCTCTTAGGTGGCATCTTGTCCTCTAGCCCTGGGGATGGAAAGTGGACTTGGGTAGAGGACAACTCAAGGAAGGGATTCTTACCGAGGCAAATGTCTTCCTCGGTAAGATCAGAGGAGAGAAAAGGGTTGGATTGAGAATAACCACCCTGGGTTTGAGGGAACCAGAACTCAAGAGGGTCATGAGCTCTGGTTGGTCCAAGTTGCGCTTGGGCCGATGAAGACGAGCTTCGTGGGGGGCTTAGAGAAAGATTGGCAAATAGGGAATCGATATCCCCCAGTCAGTCATCTTGGGTTGGCGAGAAGAAGAATCGGGAGTCCTATGTGAAGATAGGATTTTACTCCTACCTGAAGTAAGCGATTAAATCCAACCCCTGTATTTTCACACTCAACACGGTGAAGGACCCGAAACCGAGTCCGATTAATCTGGTTGATTTTAAGTGTGAATTTCAAGCAAATAACAAAGGTTACGTGTCCTATAGGGAAGTCGGCTCAGAGCCGGATGCGTCTTCCCTGTTTAACATGTCGCCTAAGATACCTGTGTCCTTCCTTTCTTCGCTCCTATCCCATGTCGATGGATTCAAAGACCTGCCCCTATCTACCTACAAGCAGGCGGAGGCTGACAAGGCTGGAACTTCACCCCGAGGGGTTACTAGCAACTTGTCATGAAGTACAGCAATTTCGCACCTATCTACCAGTGAACAGGCGGATGCTACTTGGTACTAGTCAGTGAACCTGAACAATTCAACTTGTGATATTTCCTAGGATTAGTTGGTACGTGATATGGAAGGCGGGGAATTGGGCTCTGCCTTAAGGTGTTCACACACGCTCAAGTACCCTCACTCAGCCCGAAAACAAGGTCGGGGATTAATCTCCTACAAGCAGAATTTCTGATTTTATTGATTTTTATGATCAATAATGTTAGCAGTCCCGGTTTTAAGTTAAGTTATCACCCAGTCCTAATTTCCTTTTTTACTTATGTTTTGAAAATCCAAGAGAGAGAAATCGAGAAAAGCCGATGCACGATGAATCAATGATTTTTATGCTGAGTGTAGAATACTTACAGTGATCCCTTCGCTTTTATGCAGGAAGCGGAACAGAATTGAAAACTTTTTATACTACATGCAAAAGCAGACAACAAAATCCGCTCCTAGACAGGCAGTTCTATTAGCGAGTGAAGCACTTATTTGATTTGATTAGATCTGTGGTCTAAATGTGTCTTTTATGTGCAATGTGTGGTCCTAACAAATTACGAGCACAAGCAAATCCTTGAGTGGCTTGAGGAGCCGCTAGTGCAAGCCTAGTCTAAAAATTCAATCCACACAACACACGGGGACACGTTTCCACTATTTTTACATACGCGAGAACCCAATCGGGAACCGCTGGAAATAATGCAAAAATAATAAAAATAAAAATTACAAGTCCTCACAATCACTCAAAAAATTAAAAGTGCAAGCTCCTCGAAGCGTCTTTGACTCCTTGTATTCCTTGCATAAAAACAAATTGAGGTCAGATAGAGGATGACACAAAAATATTAAAAAATTAAATGACAAAAAAATATTAACAAGAAAACCGAGGGTCAGACTACCCGGGGATGGAAAATCAAACACTCAAAAATTAACTAGAAATTAACCTAAGTCGTGCATCCCCGACAACGGCGCCATTTGATGGGCCGCGTACTACCCTTGTTAATACCGTCAAATTAATGATTAAAATTAATGTCGTGTCGTTTGTTGTAGCCAGGTAATACAGACTAATCAAAAACCACTTTTAATAAATGTTCAATTAATCATGAGCGGAAAATTTATTTTACTTGGGCAAGCCCAAGGTCGAACTCAGGGAGGCAACTATCTCCTTAGGTGAATTTTAAGCGTTTTTTAGAGGTTGGATTTTCAGAAGATTCTTTTTGGTATTTTTCAACAATTTTTATGCAATTAAAACGAAGGACAATGCAATGTTCAGGCCAGTTTACAAGTTATATCAGAAATATAGCCAAATTAAGTCAAAAAATTATGAAACTTGGCTAGAAGGTGAAATGCAATAAAATAAAGCTACAGTAATTTTTTTACATTTTTCTGACACTTTATGAATTTACTGTGAATTGAATATGAATGCAAGGTGATTTTTACCAAATTAATTTTCATAAATAACAAATCACATTATTTCTAAATATAAAAATTATCCTAGATAGATCTAAGTATGATGAATCCAAGAAAATTGATAAACCAAAAATTCCATGTGAATTGGACCTATTAAAATTCAATTAAGGAAATCACAATTTAATTTATTTAGGCTCGAGATACATTAATTTTTGGGCAGAATATAAACTAAATTATCCTAAGTCTAATGTGATTTTTTGGTGATTTTTGGAGCAATAGAGAATTTACTATGAATTAAAAAGGCATCAAATGGGCAAAATATGGAAAATTTCACCAATTTAATAATAATAAAATCCACTGATGTCACAAAAATTAAAAAAGTGTCACATACAAAAGAGGACAAGTTAGGCTACACAATGCAATTTTTGGACTTGAAAAATGATTTCAAATGAGTACCTAAATATGCGTGCAAAGACAGGGACTGAATTGCAAATACAGAAAATAAATTACTCAAAATCAAACATGCTGATAGGGACTTAAATACAATTACCTAAATGCGGGGGACATGTATGCAAAATTCCCACAAAACACATGCGCCTCACGTGGTGCTCCTGACAGGGACTGAAATGTAATTTTCGAAACGTCCAGAGGCCTCAGTGCAAAATGCCCAGACCACACGTGAAAAACACGTGGGGTCCCAGGCTCGGGAGATGTTGGGGGCTCAGAGGTTGGCTCGGGGGTGCTACAGGCTCGGACGCGACTCGGGATAGCTTCGGGGGCGCCGAGCCTAATGGTCGGGGAGGATGCTCGGAGGAGGTGACGTGGCTCAATCCAGGCCGCTAGATCCGGTGGAGATCAAATGGCTGCTGATAGCTAGTATGTGGTGTGATGCGGCCCGTTGGATCAATATGGATCCAACGACATCTGGAGCTCGCTGGAGATTAAGATGTAGACAATCGAGGGTCATTAGATCAAGATCGATACAACGACATCTGGAGCTCGAGGAAGAGGTGACGTGGCATGATGCGGAGCGTGGGATCCTCCTGATCCGACGACTGTGGGCTGATGGCGACGTGGACCGCACAGAATCGTCCGATCAAGGGGATCGAATGACTACTGGGCTTCGTGCTCAAACGGTCCGCCACCTCCTGCGGCAGTGGTGGCTGTGCTTTGGTGAAGCCCTCCTGGCTCCTCCTTCTCCTCCTGTCATCGATGAAGCTCGCCGACGGCACGCATGTAGCTGGGAAGGATCGTGGAGGCATCAGGTAGCCACCGGAGAGTCTGGATGGGACTGAGGAGGTCCGTAGGCCAGAGACGCTGAATGTCGAGGGAGCTCCTGTGAGGCGTCCGACCAATCAAGGGATGAGTTCCTGTAGGGGGTTAGCTTGATAGAGTAGGCATGCAAAGTGCTCGTGGGGTGAACGAGAGTGCGAAGGGAGGCCTGTGGAGCAGTGAAGGTGTCCGGTGGGGCTGCTCCGCCAAGGTGGCGGAGCTCTCGTCGGAGTAAAGTGCGAGATGTCTTTGGGGCAAATGGAGATGTGCGCGAAGATGCCAGCTCTGAGGCGGAGTTTGATAGATGGTTAGGAGGATGTGAGATCGATCGTGGGAGGCGAATAAATTATAAGAAAAAGAAACAAAATGAAGAAGAAGATCGGAGAGGACATGGAGGTTGCTACCTGGGGAATGGAGCTTGGATTTAAGCTCTTGGTCGTCGCTCGAAGGCCGGTAGGGGTTCCTGAGCTCGTAAAGCTCACGAGATGGGTTGCGGTATGGCGGGGTTGGCCGTGGATCTCGTCGGAGAAATACATCATCATCGCTCGGTTTCAAACCTAATTACTGTCACTAATAGGTGGAGTCGAGCTCAAGGTTCCTCTCTGCAATGGCGGATGGGGTTGACGGTCGACAGAGATGGATTATTTATAGGTTGGAAGTGGCGGTGACAGGTGATGGAGGGCGATGTTGGTTGAGGTCGTGGGACGACGTGGGAGCGAGTTATGGCGATCATGGAGGTCGGCGAGATTGAGGGTAGAGTGGGACACAAGGGGGAGGTGTTAAAGGCCGGAGAGGGTGGTCGGAGTGGTTTTTAATATAGTAAGGGGGTGGCTCGCGCGCAAGGTGGGCGACGTGGGTGCGGGCCTTGCGGTTAGAAGATGATGTCTCTGCCGTTGGATCTCGCGATCCAACGACTGAGAATTGGGAGCTATTGGGCGGCTGGGATCAAATCTAGGCGATGTGATCAAGGGTGCGGGGCGCACCACATGGCGGGCGGAGGATGCGGCGCGCTAGCGTGCGGTCGGGATGAAGTCTAGAGGACCTCATCATGCGATCCATGAGACGCCACGTGGTGCGCTAAGATTGAGTTGGAGACGAAGGGTTGTGATGATGTCTGGGCTTTGATCGAACGACAGGGGTTAAAGGCGAGATATATGGTGGCGATGTGGAGAGAAGGGTGGCCATCGCACAGTGGAGAAGATGGGACGCAATGAGGAGAGAAGGGCGATGAGGAGAGAATTAAAAATGAAATTCAGAATTAAATAAAATAATTAATTTACAAAAATTAATTAGCCACCTTAATGGTGGTTATTTAAGGTAAAAAATCAAATCTTATAGACATGGTAGGTTTTCAAATCAAATAAATGAATAAAATAAATAAATCCAATTTTCATAATTAAATTAATTTAATTAATTAATGTTAGATATCAAATTTTTTGGTGATTTTTATGTAAGGAAATTAGTTATAGCAAGTATTATATACATATAGTACAATGTGCACATATACAAATAAGGAAATTATTTTTGAATAATAATTTTTTAAATTTTATTATTTTTAAAATTTATTTTCATTTTTAAAAATGAAGAGAATGTTTCCAATTATATATATTATGTATAAAAAATAATTATGAATAAATATATACAATAAGTAAGTGGTAAAATTACACAAACCACCCTAGAAAATTGACTTTTCAACTGTAACTCCAAAAATTATGAAACCACACCTATTTTAAATATAATTTAATTTAGAAAACAATGGAAGTGAGCTTGATTCAATTTAAGTTCGTATGGAGCCATAATTGGTCTTTCAATTATCTCTTTATGGCTTTTTCTGAGTGTGGATACTTTTATTTTATACATGGTTTTACTTTGTAATTATTTTAATTATTTGCAAAACATTTTTATTTATAGCTTTTCTTTAGAAAAATATTTAACTTGAGGTTAGTTTATATATAAATAAAATAGTGTAAGTTTTGTACAAATATAAGGGAAAAAATTTACTAATTATTTTTGCATTTTTGAATTGAAGACCTTATCTCCCCCTACTTTATTCCTGGTCGAACAGGTCAAGTCTTGACCTTCTCTCGGGATTCGGGTCAGTATGCATTTATTTCATAAATATATCCTTTATTTTCTTTTCTTTTTCTTTTCTTCTTTATTCTTTTATTTTAAATATAAATAGTGTTAAAATGAATATTTAACAAATGCATGCTGAATGGTAATTTCATGAAATCAGTAGATATTTTAGGTATTTGACTAAAGAAATAAAACTAAATAAAAGAATAAAGGCAATGAATCATGGATTCATCAGGGGGATAATCGACTTCTCATTTTTTTCACTATTTGGTCGATGTAGCATAGGCTTTTCAATACTCAATACGAATCATGTCTTCTTTTCTTTCTGATCTATGAGGACATAGCTCAAGCTAAGTATAAAGGTGTCATATATACGTTGTAGATACTTTAGCCATAACTAGTACTTTCGTATTCTTGAATAGTATGGCTAAAATACTATATGAAGATACGATAAATTAATTGTAAAGAATAAACAGGTAAAAATATGTATAAAATTCCTCAAATTCTTTGTATACTGATTTGCAAAATAATTTGAAAATGGTTGTAAAATATTTGAAAATTATTTTGAAGTCATTGGAAATTTTTTTGTAAAATATTTGCAAACCTTTGTAAAAATTTTGTTTGCAAAATTTCTTTTATCTGCTTGAATAAATTGTCTTTGAAATCCATTTGCAAATGGCTTAGAAACGGTTGTAAAGTATTTTGAAAAAAAAATATTTTTTTTGAAAAATATTTGCAAAATGACTTTTCCAAAATTGTTAATGTTTGTAAAAATTATTTGCAAAAGAAAGTTTCCAAAATGTTTGTAAAACTATTTTCTAAATTATTTTGAGAACCTTATACATAATTGAAGTAATAGAAATTCCTTACAAACACTATAATAACAACTAACTTAATTTACGTTAATTCTTCATCTAATTCTGGTAAATAACTGATACACTCCCTTGTAAGTATCTGCACATAATTCCTTTACAAACCTTTATTCAAAAATCCCTAAAATTTGTTGAAATTCCAAATCTCATAAAAATTTGCAAAATGTTTTCAAAAATTGCATAAAAATTTGTATTTGTTTTCAAAAATCCATAAAAAGTTCAAAATTATAAAATGCTTAATAAAAAGATTTTCTTGCATTGCACATATCATTTGTATTTTTCGAATTGATAATGACAACTGAACTAATCTAAATAAATTCTGAAGATTGGAGCTTGGTTGGATCTTAATCCACTTAATCATAAGAATCTTATAGGAATTGGAATTGAGGCACTTCAGGTCTACTAGACTTATTTCTTTGAGACCATAAGACTTGGTTCAAATGTCATCTTGACTGCCTATGTAGAATATTTCGAAGCATACACATGACTTTTGTCGATAATGACCTAACTTGGACACCTACACCTTACACTTCGCTCAACCCAATTGAAGTGGTAAAGGGTTGGATTTGTCTGCATGAGACACAAGCAAATGGAAATATAAGAAGTTATAATTCTATGACCAGTGTGCCCCCAACCCGATCTATTTGCAACAAGGTCTAAGGATAGAAGGTTGTGGATTGGAATAATGCTTCAAAAGAGGGATAGTCTAATGGCTCAAGAGGAAAAAGTCCTAATGTAAATGATGATGTAAATAGCATTTGAAAAAATGCAAAATTAAAAACTAAAATAAATAGACGTGCAAAATCAAGGAAAAATCAATTCTCGTCAGAGTATGTATATAATCAATAAGCAAGCTTGAGATTCAAAGTCAAAGTATTCATGTGAGCCTGCAACTAGATGACTTGGCTACACTCGTCAAGCATCCTAAGATAGGTGGCTACACTAGCTACCATCCATTCTCTTCTCCACATCCTCTTCATGAGTCGGTTACACTTGAACTTAGAAGAGAATACCCTACTTCTATAGGAAAGAATTGATGGAGTTCGGACTTAGGGTCACAATGTTGGAGAATATTGTCGTTTACTGCTTCAGCCGAGATGAGATACATATGACTGACACTGTACAGGAGAGACTCATAATCATAAGGGACTACGTGTCATATTGACCTATTATAACGTGGCTTTTGAGGAGAATTGAGCAGAGTTTCGTGGTTCTTAAAGACTTTTGAGTTTCAAGCCCGCTTCCCAATAAGGTTCCGACTAGACCTAAATTCCGAAGATCTAAGCTCTAAACTTAGAATTTATGAAGTTAAGTTTAAAAGTTAAAATCAATCCAATTTATTTCTTTTTCTTTTCTTTAAATATTTTCTTTTTCTTCATTTATAGGCATAAGTGTTTGCTATAGACAAGCAAAGGCTAGTGTAGGGGAGTGATGATTCTCCATTTCAAAACCTTTATTCTTTCATTTTGACATTAATCCCTAGCCAAATGCATGTAAATAGCATTAATTTATGTAAAATAACATTCTATTATTGATCTAGAAATAATGCATAAAATACTATATTTAATGCTAAAATAAAAGAATAATGGAAAGAAAAGAAAAATAACGAAATACCAAAGGTATTGAATGATCCAAAACTCCAAGACTAAGTCAAAAATTGACTTGGTCGATAATGAATATACTAGTCAGAGATAAGGGCCAAAAATCACATAAGATTCCTTACTTTTATTCTCCAATAAATGCATTTTGGGACCCATTTTATTCTTTATTATTTATACCTCAAATCAATAAAATTTTAACATGAAATTGTACATAAAAATACAAAGGAAATAGAAAATTGATTTCACTCAAAAATAATGCATAGTGTGCTCGGGACACAGAATAAAAAGCTACAAAGAAAACTTTATAGACCTGTATCTTCTCCATACAAGCTCAAAACTCACCAAACTCACCTTTATTGTTAATAAAATTAAATCACACATTTAATAAAGTGGTTTCATTCAATTTTGATTTAAGATACAAAAGTTGACTTTTGGGCCCTCATCGTGTAATGTACATGTATAAAATAATCCATATGTTTATCCCTTATATTTTTCATTTTCTTATATTTTTATAAAATTTTAAATGTTATTTAAAATCCATGTACATAATAAAATAAGAATAAAACCATTAAAAACATATCAAAATAAATAAAACTACTTAATATATAGGTATATACTTGTGAGTACCTATGTAATAAATATACATATAAAGTACATAATTAAACTCAGAAAAATATAGTAAAAATACATAAATATGTATTTAAATAACTTATAAATATATAAATTATGTCTCTAAAATGATAAAATCAAAAACACAAATTAAAAATAAAATAAATAATATATAGGTAAATGTTTATATAATTATACATGTAAAAATTAACAGCTAATAAATTAACTTGTAAAAATAAATAAAAATCATAATAAAATATCACATAAAATAATAAATTTTCTTTGTTTTGAGTTTTATTTAATTAATTTGTTTATTATTTTATATCAATGTATTACTTTTTTTATTTCCTATTTTGTCGTCAAGTCTCCTACGTGGACCAATGGGAAACAAGTATTGGTTGACCTCGGCCAACTCTCCTGCCTTCTTAGGTCTGCGCTTGTCAGGCGCTACACCCCTTCTTCCTCAAATTTTCCTCCATGATACACTTCCATATGCTCCTCGATTCCTTCTACAAATGTCATCATCTTCCAAGGTTCTTTCACACGGACCCATGTTCTTCTCGAGTTAACCTTCGGGTTGCATGAAAATCCTAGGCGAAGTTGACCACTCATTCGCATGTACATATACACCTCCTTGCCCCTCTTCAATTTTTTATCCTTTCTCTCATGTCGAACCCATCGGATCTTCACGCTGGCAAGTGAGGGATGTGACATCTTCGTCCTCAACCGATCTGCAACATACTGTAGGTGAGATTGACTTGATCCAATAATCGTCGGAGCTCCTCCTTTAGGTGGTTCTGTGCTCCCTGTTCCCGCAGGTATGAGCACCTTTTTCTTGCATTCGCAAGTACATTTTAATTCTATTCTTGATTTTTTTGTTTTTAGTTTACATTTTAATCACCTAAATTAGCATAGAAAGTATATCGTAATTCGTGAGAACTCTCGAGCTTCAATCATAGTTCACCATCCTCCTCCATTGTTTCGCCTCACCTAATCACCCCATCTGCTTCCCCTTCCATTTCTCCACCAAGAGGAATCACCCAGCCACCTTAATTCTTTTTGAATCAAATTTATCGCTCTCCTTCCACCACCCATCGCCGAAGAGCTTCACCACCTTCTCATTTTCACCTCGACCTTCCACCAATAAGAACTAGCACCTTCGACTTTGCTTTGCTAGTACTTCTATCCTTTTTACAGGAGCTGAAGACCCCATATGAGGGGTGTCAACATCAAGAAATAACCCTCTAGTATCTTCAGGCTCCAGGCCACCTGCCCCAAACCCATTTGAGGGTATTGGCAGCTTCAGAAGAGCTCCAGCTCCATTCTTCTCAAGGTAGGTGCTCTCCAAGTGATCGAAGTGAGGAGATTTAGCCGGAGGAAGCTCGCCAAGGAGGAGCTTCTTCCCCGTTCTTCTAGCCACCTCCTCCACCGTCAGATCAGGAGCCTCCTCCAAGCGCAGCAGTAGTCGTTGGATCGATCCCTCCATCAACCATCAGATCCAGAGGAGGATCTAATCAAGGTCGTGGATTGTGAAGTGTCAATAGGACATCAAGAATTGTCCGATCGCTCTCAAGGGGCCTGATTTTTGTATTTACAATTTAGTCAACAACCATTCATTTGTAGTATAAATATTTTTTAAAAATTTACTATTTGAACCCTGTATTTTTCATATTTACTCCACATCACCTCACATGCATATACACGTGAGGAGGCGGGACATTTTGCACCAAAATCCTTGTGGTTTTTATATTCCTTTTTAGTCTTATATTTCTGTACTTAGTGTAATATTCTTGGAAAAATGCACTGTGGACCTATAACGTTTTGAATATTGCAAAATATACCACTGCCAATACATATTAAATTGAATATTTTGGGGATTTTTAAATGTATGCCCCTGGATCTTGTCGAGGGGATCTATATTGCATAAAAACTTTCAAGAATTTGCTAAAGGGTCCCTACCAGCATTTTATTTTTATTATTTTTATTTTTTATATCTATAATGCTCAAAAAATCTTAGAAATATTAGGCTAGATGCCTTAAATATTTTTCTTCCATATATAAATTTATTAAGGCATTTTACATTATTTTTTTATTTATTAAAAATAAAAAATAGAGTATTTATTTATTGTTAGCTTTTAAAAATATAAAAAATATATAAAATCACTTTCAAAAATCGCAAAAAAATAAAAAACCTTTATTATTATATTTTGTAGCTACTGACTAAAAATCATTAAAAAGTACAAAAGAAAAATAATAAAAATTTAGAAACACCAAAAACCTTATTAAAATGAGTAAAAATTATAAAAACTAAAAAATATTTATTTATATTTCTAAATTTTGTCTATATTATATATTATATATTATATGGGAAAGGGGTGGCTGCACCGGGTGGTGCAGCCAAGAGGCTGCACCCGGCCTCCTGGCCGTTCGATGGCCCAGATCAACGGCGATCCGCATACCTGCCCCGCGCCCATCCGCACGTGAGCCGCAGCCCCCATCCTATAAATAGTTTTAAAATTTTTTAAGATATTTATTTATATTTAAATTCCAATACAATCCGTCCTATTAATAAAATTCCTTATCTTAACAATTCCAATCCATTAAAAATACAAAATATAACAAAAATTATAAAAAAAATCACAAAAAATAGAGAAAAATATAAGAAAGGCAAGCATTTTATTTTTAAATTTTTGACTATTTCTATTTCTATTTATAAATATAAAAACTTTATAGACTATACATATATATACTTGCTATAATAATAATAATAATTATTATAGATACCTATAGATATATTTTTAAAGCCATTAAAAAATAAAAATGGTTGTTCCTATTTGTATTTCCTTAACTTTTATATTTTTATTACTTATATAGCATATATATTACATATTATATCTAATATTATATAGTATATCTTTATATATTAGAAAGGAAATTAAAAATTAGAAAATTTAAAATAAAATAAAAATAACAAAATATAAAACATAGAAATATAAAAATGAAAATCCAAAAATATATAAAATATTAAAAGCCCATAAAATTTTCATTGATAAATAGAAAAGAGAAGGGAAATTTTTGGATTAATTTATCAATCTATCATTTTTGCTCCCTTAGTTTGACACTCTACATACTTACACCTATACACACACTTTGTTGAGGTCTAACAAATTTTAACTCCACACACATACTACATTGCTTAATAATTATCTGTGGGTTAATTGTTGCTTGATTCACCTTTCTAAGTGGTTGCCACAAAGATGGTGTTCTCACCTTGTGTAGAACATCATACCCTCGCAAAAAGCGTGTTAACAACATTACACCAGATTCTTTGGAATCATCAATAGTCTTCGAAATCTCAACACATAGATTATCGAACCAGATCGGACCAAGAAGATCCTCAGACCTCTCACTTCAACATGGCCACAATGGCAACGATTGAAATGAATGACGCCAACAACCTGCCTATTGATGAGCTAATAGGACAACTACTTTCATATAAAATTGAGAAGGCCTATATTGTAGAAGCTTATAAAAAAAGAATATAGATCTTTGATGAATCCACGATTCATCGCCTTTATTATTTTATTTTAGCTTCATTTCTTTAGTCAAATACCTGTAAATACGCATTAATTCCATATATTTGCCATTTTGCATGCATTTGTTAAATATGCATTTTTAACACTTTTTGTACATAAAGATAAGAATAAAGAAGAAAAGAAAAAGAAAAGAAAATAAAGGATGTGTTTATGCAATAAATACAGACTGACCCGAACATCGAGAGAAGGTCAAGACTTGATCTGATCTACCAGGAATAAAGTAGGGGGAGATAGGGTCTTCAATTCAAAAATCCAAAAATATTTTGTAAATATTTTTCCATGTATATTTGTTCAAAATTTGTATTATTTTATTTGTACATAAATTGACCTCAAATTAATTATATTTGTAATCAAAAGTTGTAAATAAAAATGTGTTGTAAATGATAAAATAATTGCAAAATAAAACAAAGTACAGATTGTAAATAATCACACTCAAAAAAAGCTTTAAAGAAACAATTGAACGATCAATTCCGGCTCCATACAAACTCAAATTTAACCAAACTCACTTCAATTATATTCTAAATTAAATTATCTTTCAAATGGATGTGACTTCGTAATTTTTGGACTTACGGTTGAAAAGTCGATTTTCTGGGGTGTTTTGTGCAATTTTACCACTTACTTGTTGTACATATTTATTCATATTTATTTTTTTATACATAATGTACATAATTGTAAATATTATCTTCATTATTAAAAATAATAAAAAAAACTAAAAAATTGTTATTTAGAAATTATTTCCTTATTTGTACATGTGTATATTCTATTATATGTACATAATATTTGAATACAACTAAGTTTCTTAAATAAAAATCACCAAAAAACTAAATATCTAACATAGATTAATTAAATTAGTTTAATTACGAAATTTAGATTTAATTATTTAATTTATTCATTTATTTGATTTGAAAACTTACCTTCTATGTAAAGATTTGATTTTATGCCTTAAATAGCCACCATTAAGGTGGCTAATTATTTTTTTGTAAATTAACTAATTAATTTATTTTATTTAATTCCGAAATTCATTTTTAATTAATTAATTTAGTTAATTATTTTATTAATTCCACCACTAAATACATTCCTTAAGTGTATATACCTTCCTTTTTGATTTTTTTCTTCTCTTTTTATTGGCTCCTTCCTCCCTCATTCATTCTTTGATCAATATTTGGTGGAGAGGAGACCGATCTCCGAGAGCTATCTTGTTGAAGAAGGGCGTCTAGTGACACCGCGTCAGCCCTTGTCGAGGCCATCATGGCATATCCGATCCCGAGGTGAGATCCATTTTCTTTTCTTAACTTTTTTCTTAGATAAATCGTAGATTTAATTGCGTCGATTTTATTAAACTTTAGATCCTAAAAACACAAGAAATATTTTCACCACAAGTCAATTCTGATCTGACACCGAATTTTTCATCTCATTCTCCGATCTCCACATTTCACGTTCTATCTCATGCAACCACGCACCTCCAACCACGTACGATGGTCGGAGATCCGAATCTATCCTTCACCGTGCCAAGATCTGCAACCGTTCATACATCCCATTTTGTTTATAAATAAATAAAATAAAAAACAAATATAATTGTTTCTATCTCTCTAACATTTTTTTGTAGGAAAATAAAAAAAATAAAAAATTAAAAAGTAATAAAAAATATTTCTGTCTCTATACAGTCCTGTTTAAAAATATATAAAAAATTATTTATTATAGTTTTCTATTTACATAAAAAATAAAAAAAAAATAAAAAATATAGCATGTCCCGCCCCCCCACCGTAGGTGTTCCTGCTCTGCCGGACCACCGTTGCCCCATCCGTCCGAGCGGCAGCGTTCCAACACTCGACCGCCATGCCTAGTCCACCAAACGCCTCCAGCCCCCAACCGCCCTCTAGAAGCTCCCACCGCCGTGCACGCTAATCCGCACGGCGCAACTCCCACAGATCTACCGCGGGTATCTCCACCCGGTCACCCCCGCACCGGCCTTGCCGCGCTTCCAGTCGCTCCATCGCGGCACCACGCGGGCGGACCCCTCCGCTTGAAGCTCCGTCATACCCCCTCTCCTCTGCTCCTCTGCCGGAGGCCGCTTTTGCCAAGGCCATCGTACCCCCGCGACTCCCAGCTCCTCCGCCGGCGCCGCAGCGCCCCCACCGTCACCAGTCAACGACGATTTCCGCCGCCAGCATCCCCTGCCCGATCCACACCTCCAACACCACGATCTGAAGCGGTGGGTGATGGACAAACCCTCCTGTGGGAACGAAGCAAACACAATAAGATCCCTAGGGTTGGGTTTTTAAAATAAAAAATTGGAAAATTTACGAAGACATCCCTGGGAATTTCTGGAATTTCAAATAGGCCCCTGCTCTCCAGCATTTCAGATGTTGCGCACACACTTAGTGGGTAATTTGCATTTCTTTTCCAACGTTTGTTTTATTGTTATATCTTTTATGCAGGAATGTTAAAAAATACATTTCAGTCCATGTTCTTCTAGACAATAATTTACTTGCTCTCTTTGAATGGAATAGATGTTTTTATTATTTTAAAAATTATAAATTTTTTTTGTGCTTACTCATGTTATAGTGTTTTTCATTGTATAAAATTTTCATTGCACTTTCTTATCATTTAATATTTAAAAAAAAATAAAAATAGTGACTTTTTGCCTGCCTGAAATTAGAAAATTCATAAAAAATAGAAATTTCTCCTAAAAATTCCAAAAAATTATTGTAGATGTGTTTTATTGACTTTTAATTTCTATCCAATTTTCGTGTATATATCATTTATAAAAATTAAAAAACAGAAAAAGAAAAATCTTAAAAAAAATTATAGAAAATTCTAGAAAAATCCAAAAATTGTGATTCCATTCTTTGTTTGTAAATATTTAATTGTAGTTTAGCCTAAAAATAATTTCCAGGAGTATTGGGCACGTAAAATAATTTTAAGTTGAAAAATACTCTTGGTTGTACACTGTTTTCCTTTTTCTTTACTGTTTGATTTTTAGAAAATCACAAAAACATCTGAAAATTTTGAAAAAATTACCAAAACATTTTAAAATCTATAAAACACAAAAACATTTTTTCCATACATTTCTGGTTACTTTTCTGAAAAATAGAAAAAGAGTTTGGTGCACGTGTTTTATTCCTGGTGCTTTATTTGAAAATAATAAAAAAATTAAAAATTTAAAAATCACAAAGAAAAAAATTAATCTTGGAAATTTGACTACATGCTTCTTGTGTTTGACCCTGGTCGCTATACCAGGTAAATTGAATAGTAAAACAGCTTACATTTTATTGTTAGATATTTTTATTAAGTGGTTAAATAAATTTTTCTCATTGAATGAATCGATTGGTTGAGAACAACAACAATTGTGATATTTTCCCCATCTCGACCGCATCTGATTTCGGGTTATCAGAATGGCACCGTTGACACTACTTGCACACTATTAGGGGTCTATTTTTCCAAGTCGCGATGCACTTGGGGGACCTCACCACTATTTTCCATGATTTGTTTTCTCGTTTTAATTTTTTATTTTGTTCACGCAGATTTTTTGTGCTTGAGACCCTAGATATAGGTTTCTATTTGATTGAGCTAGGTAGCATAAAGTCCAAAGCCCCTAATAGAATATCTATTCCTATAGAACTCGCTTGGACTTAGTTAAATAAATATGTGCTTCACGATAATAGAAGTTTTGTTTAGGACGGTTCATGCATTGCATTCATTTAGATTAGTATAAATTTTCTGTGCGGATCATATTGCATGTAGAGCATTGGAGTCAGGTACGCACCTCTATCTCTAGCATTTACATCCATATTTTCTCGTGCATTGTCTTTTCCATTTTTCCCCTCTATTTTCTGAATATAGGAATAAAGGAAATCAGAAATCTTATTAGACGTTTCATTGAGAATATCCAAAAAATATAAAAAAATAAAAAATTGGGACTGCTAATTGAACTTGATCTTAAAATTAAACGTAACTGATTCGTCATTATTTTGGGAGAGCAATCCCCTAATTGTTTGCGCTTTTACTTGCTCGCATACACACTAAGGAGTAGTGCCCAAATCTCATTAAGCCTCCTAAGTGTTTGTATAACTTTTATCTGATTACTAAACTCTAAAATTGAAAAGATAAAGACCGAACTCTCACGGTCAGAAATCACTTTTGAGGACCTGATAGCTGAGGGATTTCGAGGGTCTAGAAATCTCACAAGGTGAGATATCTAGTCGCTGAAGTGACCACTCAAAAATTCTCGGTTAATCAATAGATTACCCACAAATAAATATTAGACAATTAAATGCAAAATTTGTGGAGTTAATATTTATTATAACTCTACAACATAGGTGTATAGCATGTAAGTACGTGTAGAGGTCAAACATAGGGAGGCGAATGGTTTTGCGTGTGACGATTAATGCATGATTATTCAATTATATGTTCATGTCCATGATTTTGCTTTTTGTGGGTTTTTATTTTTTATTTTTATATTTTTTAATTTTATATTTATATATTTTTATTTTTAATTTCTAATTTTTCTGTATTTTCTTTTCATATTTTTTTACTTATAAAAGTAATTTATCCATATAAGGCTTTATTTAAGCAATTCATAGAAATGTATTTATAAATACTATTAAATATAAATAAAATTTAAAATATTTTTTTTGGATTTTAAATATTTTTCTAATGTTTTTGTATTTTTCTTCAGAATTTCTGCTAACTTTTATGTATTTTTGATGTCAAAATTATCCATAGTATGGCATTTAAATATATAGGCTGAAATTGAACATCAAATAATGTCAAAAATTATCCAAATCAATTTTAATACATAAATATTAATAAAGATAATTATGAAATAGGAAAACATTTTTTTGTATTTTTAGTGGTTTTCTATTTTTTGTTGGATTTTGGTGTTTTCTAATTTTTATCTTTTTCTTTTTTCTATTTTTATAGTTTTTGTTTTTCTGGACTCGATAAATAGGGAATATATGCTCCTATTTCTTTTTTTATAATTAGATAAATGCTCAAAATGGCTAATAAACTATGGGCATCAATCTACAAGGCAAGGGGCATCTATCCTAATTTTTGTGAAATTTTAAGACCAAGTTAGCTATATAAAATAAATTCGTAAAGATCACACAATTATATGACCTGACAGGGGCATAAATACAATTAAAATAAACGACAGGGGCGCATCGCAATTATGCCAACAATATAAAACATTTATTTAACTTTTTACAACTATTTTACAATTTCAGAAACTGCCAGGGACATATAAGCAATTTTTACACACGAGGCGGGGAAGGACCAATTTGTAAATACAATAAAACTCTGGAGGTCCTCATGCAAAAATCCCTATTTAACACATGACATTTTTAACACTATACAATAAATACAAAAAAATGGGGAAAGATATGCAATTACCCCATAAAGGCGCACTGATGGACGGCGCTACGCGCTTCCCTTATACACGTGTCGCCTTCTGGTGCGACGATGCCCTTTCGAGGATGGGCGTTCAGGATCTCATCTGGGGTCTTCATCGACGGTCGAGGCGCCTCCCAAAACGAACGGTGGCAATTAGATCTGGGGATGCTCCTCCATCCTACGGCTCTGAGCAGGTCTCCAAGAATAGGGAAGAACACAAGCATGTTCTTCCTTGTTCTCTCGATTTCTCGAGCTCCAAGGCCTCTCCGGTGAAGCTAAAGTGCTCTCTGGGTTCCTAATGGCCTTCCGCGTCAGAGGGTGCCTCTCATAGTGACCAGATCTCAACGAGGAGTCCTGTTGAGGCGATGGCATTCAAGGCACCTGGGGAGTCCGGCCTGGAGTCGATTCGAACCCAGAAACGCTCAATTTAATCTGAGACCTGCACCAAAAAGACCACGGGTCGAGGGAAAACTGCCTCGATCTGATTAGGCGTGGAACAGGAAAGGAATGGAGTGGGTGAAAGGGTGCTCTGACGAGGGTGATGGAGTGAGCACAGTGGACCAGATCACAGAGCGATCTGGGTGGCTAGAGATGGTTCGAAACGTGGAGAAGCAGGGAGGGAAGGAAATGAAGTGGAAGTGGGGGTCGAAGAACAAGTGTAGGACGGTAAACACGACCGGGGCTCGAGAGCTCCGGCGAGCTAATCTAACCTATTCTAACTAATTAATCGACTAGAATACGAAACAAAATGCAGTAAATGAAGCCTACAACTAATGCTAAACTAATGAAACTAAAATGCGCAGCTCAAACCTAACCTAGTGGCCAAGGAGCAGGATGTCGTCAGAGCTCCGCCGTGGGTGCAACCTCCGCCCCATTTCGCCCGCTCAGACCCTCCAGGGGCTCCTCCCTGTCACGAAGGAACTTGCTATGCCAAAGGCGGGGGCAAAACAAGGTGGAAAATTGACCAAAATTGAGTTGGAGCAGGAGGTTGTTTATTTATGCACATTTTAGGCACCCTTATTGACCGGATAAATGGCGGAGATTCACGCTATGTACATGTAATAGAAGAGGCCGGTGTGGATGTCAGATGATCAGGGATGATTTCGTCTGAAGGAAGCAAGGCCAGATGATGGACAGATCATGCGAGATTTAAGGAAGAATATCGGGAAAAAGACACGATGTGTCGCATCAGACGGTTGGTGGGACAGTTGACCAGCCAGTCAACAATCCCTGGAGAGGGATTGGTCTACCTCAAGGAGGTGTTGACTCATTAATTAAACCTATTAACGATTTTTTATTTTTTTTCTTATAAATTTAAAAATGTTTATTAAATAATGTAGTATTTATTTATGATTTTTATTTATTTGTTTTGATGTATTTTATTACAAGTTAATTATTAATGGTGTATTTATAGGTATATTTACATGTATTTTGTATAATTTATTTTTATTTTTGTATATTTTTTCATTATTTTATTTTATTATTTATATTTATAACGTATTTTTAGGTACATAAATATATTTTTATTTTATTTTTATGATGTTATTTATATACTTAAATAAATAGGTATATATATAATATGTAGGTATAGTTATAGGTATTCTACCTATGTTTTATGTACATTTTATTTATTTAATGAATTTATTGGGTTCTATTTTGGTTTTATATTTTTAATATTATAAAAATATAAAAGAATAAGGAATAAAAGAATATATTTCCCTTTTATTTATATACATGTATACATAGGTATTTTGTCTATGTATTTTATAGACTTATTTTATTTGAGGTTTTCTTTTTAGTTTTCTTCTAATTTCAATATGTACATGTATTATGTATATTATTTACAAAATTCTAAAAACATAAATTTGTAAAAATAATGAATAATGATTATAATGAATATTTTAATCGGTAAACTATATAATAGGGGTCAAAAACTTAACTTCCATAAATAAACTCTAAAAATTATGAAACCACCTTCATTAAATAGCTTTTAAAAAGTTATAAACAATTAAAGGTGAGTTTGATAAATTTTGTGTTTTTATTTGCAAGATATGGGTCTGTGAAGTTGAGATTTTGACTTTTTATTTTGTGTATAAAACATACATTGTATATTATTTTTATATGAAATAAATTTTGTATTTTTACTTAGATTATTATCTACAACTTTTATGTACAAAATTTCTTTATTTGATGAATAAATAATTAGATACAAAATAGGTGTCAAAAGTGCATAAATAGTGAAATGAATAAATGGAATATTTATTGCTTTATCGGCCCTTATCTCCCCTAATTTATTCTTTTCGACCAAGCCAATACTTGACTTGGTCTCGAGGTTCGGGTCATAAATTATTTTCCATATTTTATTCCTTTTTCTTTTCTTCTCTTTATTCTATAATTTTGGCATTTAAAACCATGTTTTATGTACAATAAATGCAATAAATAATGAGTGCTTATTTACATAAATTAAGGTTATTTACATGCATTTGCTAGGGTTTTTAAGGCCAAAATGATAGAATAAAGAATAATGAATGGAGATTCATTAGGACTTGGTGTTGATGACCTTTCCATTTACACTTTAGAGTAGAGCCAAGAGTTGGCAAAGACGATTGGGAACGAAGTTCGCTACGTGGGGAGATTTACGATCATTGTTTTTGCAAAGATTTTACCCCCATCGTAGAGCTGATTTGATGTGGTCTTGTATTAAAGATTTTACCATAGACCCCCAGGATCCATTGCATGATTTGTGGCTGAGGTTTATTGACCTCTAAAGGAGATTTCCAGAGCATGGATTCTCGAAGATTGACCTTGTACATATCTTTTATAGGGGGACGACCGCCAAGCAATAGACACTAGTAGATGCCTCATGTGGTGGTTCACACCACAATCTCAACATGGATTCACTTTGGATCATCTTTAGAGAGCTTTCTGAAATCTCGTTGACTTCCCAATCTTCACAAGATGATTTTGTCGGGACAACACACGAGAGAGAGATGCAACACCAGTTACGTGTGATATACTTCATGAGGATTTAGAGAGCACACACTATTCCGAGGACATGGATTCTAGTACATTTTAGCCGTCCTTTAAGACATATTAGTATCCATGTCCAGCTGATTCAGTATCTATTCTTCAGGAGATCTTCTCGGATTCCGATACACATTTGGATCCATCTCAGCATAGAGAGCTTGATGAGGGACCGAGTTTTGATTTTATAGACATAGATAATCCCGTCTTTGAGCCATGTGTCCTCCCATTTGATGTGGTCGATACATTTTTCGAGCACATTATATTTGACAGCATAGATCCCTAGTTTGATTTTGAGTCTTGTGCCCCCATTGATGATTTTGCATTACTCCCTGAGGGTTATCTGTGGGAGGATGCCACATACACTGTGTACTCAGTTTCACGTTCAGGGAGTGTATCTGACCTGTTGGATCACGAGATCGAGTCTTCTGATACTTATGATCTTGCTGAGTCTGAGTTTCTTACCTCGACGACCCTCGCGAGGATGACCCGATCTTTGAGGTATTCGATGAGTTTACTGATTTCTCTACAATACATGCATCGGGTATCAGCCTTTATAGTGAGTCTCCTGATCTTGATCTTCCTTATCTATTTGAGATGGTGATTGACATGGAGGATTCCCTGACAGATCCTACCTTCTCCATGTTCGATTTCTTCGGCTCCATCCATTCACTCCATGCAGTCCTTGAGCCGATGATTTCTTTTGTGCTACCGGAGCCCGATTTCATCTTTCCCAATCTTTATCTGGTAGCAGACACCCGCCTGATTGATTACTTGGGTGTCATTGTTTACATTGTTGACCTCATCGTTGTTCCCCTGCCGCGACTACAACGATATTGCGGTATTCACCTCATAGATGTCGTCCTAAACCTTGATACTCTGTTATCCTAGCCTTTGCATCCAACTAGGGGCGTAAAATCTAGCGCTTGTTGAGAGACACCTCAACATTGTTCACATTTGTATAGATCCATTCTGTCCATATCATTCATTCTTTTCTCTAACACTCCATCTCCATCTCATTATTATGTTATACTTAGGGTGTACTTTACCCTAAGTATAGGGGGTGTCAGACTTGTGATTATTATTCTTTTGATTCTTTTTGCCTCTGTTTTGTTGCATATACTTAGGGATATTTCACCCTAAGTATAGGAGAGGTAGACTTTGTACATCCTATCACTCGGTAGTCCCCTTGTGTACAGTCTTCTATATTTAGGATTACTTGATCCTAAGTATAGGGAGATCACCGACTTCTATTGATTATATTCTTTCGTCATTGTAGTATAGTATTCTTTTCACTTTTCTATACTTAGCACGAGTTATGTCTTCCTTTGCCACTCTCTGATCACTGTGAGGACCTAGTTCGAGCTGAGTATAGGGGGTGTCGTATATATTGCATATATACTTTATCCATAACTAGTACTTTCATATTTTTAATACGGCTAAAATACTATATAAAACATGTAAAATTTAAAAAAAAAGTAACTAATGAAAAAAGATGCAGATATTTCCTCAAAATTCTTTTTGTATATAGTGATTAATAAGTCAGGTTAAAATATTTTGAAAGTAGTTTGAAAACCTAATTGATAAATTTTTGAAAACTATTTGAAAATTATTTAAAAAATATTTTCAACCTTTGTAAAAATATTTTGGCTTGTAAAAACTTTTCTTTGTGTAAAATAATTTTTTTTGTAAAACTATTTGCAAATGTTTTGAAGATGGCTGAAAAACTATTTTGAAAATCTATATATACTGTTTGAAAAATGTCTGCAAAATTGTTTTCAAATGTTTGTAAAATTATTTGGAAAAATTATTTTGGACTATCGTTTTCAAATTTTTTTGTAAAAGTATTTTCAAATAAATTTGAGGAATATATGCATCATAAAAAATTCCAACAGTATGTATATACTTATATAAATTACTCAAGTTGTAAATCATTTCATCTGATTCTTATAAATAATTGACTTACCCCTGTGTAAATATGTGTATCTCATCCCTAACCCTTATTAGAAAATAACAAAAACTAAAAATTTATAAAAATTTGCATTAAAAAAGCTTTTTTCATGTGCATCATTTTTTTCAAAAATCCATAAAAAATTCAAAATTAGAAAATTATTTCACAATAAGATTTTTACTTTCTTTTCTTTGCATTGTATATATTTTTTGTATTGGCGTGTGTATTTTTCAGGATAGTCTTGATATTTAAACTAAGTCTGGAATAAATTTGAAGAATGGATCTTAGTTGGACCTTAATCCACTTAATTTTAGAGGAACCTTATAAGAATTGGAGTTCATACTTTTCAGGTCCTAGTGACTTAATTCTTTGAGTCTATATGACTATGTTCACATGTCATCTTGATTAGTTTAAGTAGAATATTTAACAACACACGCATGATCATAAGGTCTCTCACCTTGTGGATCATGATCATATTCTGATATCACTTCTGAGGACCTGATAGCTGAGGGATTTTGAGGGTCTAGAAATCTCACAAGGTGAGAGATCTAGTCGCTGAAGGGGCCCCTCAAAAATTCTCGGTTAATCAATAGATAACCCACAAATAAATATTAGACAATTAAATGCAAAATTTGTGAACTTAAAATTTATTAGAACTCTACAACATAGGTGTATAGCATGTAAGTACGTGTAGAGGTCAAACATAGGGAGGCGAATGGTTTTGTGTGTGACGATTAATGCATGATTATTCAATTCTATGTTCATGTCCATGTTTTTGATTTTTGTGGGTTTTTTTTTTATTTTTATATTTTTTTAATTTTATACTTTTATATTTTTATTTTTAATTTCTAATTCTTCTGCATTTTCTTTTTATATTTTTTTACTTTAAAAAGTAATTTATCCATATAAGGCTTTATTTAAGCAATTCATAGAAATGTATTTATAAATACTATTAAATTCAAATAAAATTTATAAAATAATTTTTTTTGTATTTTAAATATTTTTCTAATGTTTTTGTATTTTTCCAAGAATTTCTGCTAAGTTTTATTTATTTTTAATGTCAAAATTATCCATAGCATGGGATTTAAATATATAGGCTGAAATTGAATATCAAATAATGTCAAAAATTACCCAAATCAATTTTAATACATAAATATTAATACAGATAATTATGAAATAGGAAAACATTTTTTGTATTTTTTAGTGATTTTCTATTTTTTTGTTGGATTTTGGAGTTTTCTAATTTTTATCTTTTTCTTTTTTCTATTTTTATAGTTTTTGTTTTTCTGAACTCGATAAATACTCAAATATAATATATATAATTTTTTAGAAATTTTAAAAAAGTTTTTCTATTTTTGGTGGTATTTTATAGCTTAGACATGGAATATAGGCTCCTATTTCATTTTTTATAATTAGATAAATGCTCAAAAATGGCTAATAAACTATGGGCATCAATCTACAAGTCAAGGGGCATCTATCCTAATTTTTGTGAAATTTTAAGAGCAAGTTAGCTATATAAAATAAATTCATAAAAATCACATAATTATATGACCTAGCTGGGGCATAAATACAATTAAAATAAACGACAGGGGGCACAGCGTAATTATGCCAATAATATAAAACCTTTATTTTACTTTTTACAACTATTTTACAATTTCAGAAACTACCAGGGACATATAAGCAATTTTTACACATGAGGCGGGAAGGACCAATTTGTAAATACAATAAAACTCTGGGGGTCCTCATGCAAAAATTCCATTTATTTAACACATGACATTTTTAACACTATACAATAAATACAAAAAATGGGGAAAGATATGTAATTACCCCATAAAGGCACACTGATGGACGGTGCTCCGCACTTACCTTATACACATGTCGCCATCTGGTGCAACGATGCCCCTTCGAGGATGGGCGTTCAGGATCTCATCTGGGGTCTTCATCGACGAGGCGCCTCCCAAAACGAACGGTGGAGATTAGATCTGGGGATGCACCTCCATCCTACGGCTCTGAGTAGGTCTCCAAGAATAGGGAAGAACACGAGCGTGTTCTTCCTTGTTCTCTCGATTTCTCGAGCTCCAAGGCCTCTCCGGTGAAGCTAAAGTGCTCTCTGGGTTCCTAATGGCATTCCGCATCAGAGGGTGCCTCTCATGGTGATCATATCTCAACGAGGAGTCCTGGCGAGGCGATGGCATTCAAGGCACCTGGGGAGTCCGGCCTGGAGTCGATTCGAACCCATAAACGCTCCATTGAACCTGAGACCTGCACCAAAAAGACCACGGGTCGAGGGAAAACTGCCTTGATCTGATTAGGCGTGGAACAGGCAAGGAATGGAGTGGGTGAAAGGGTGCTCCGACGAGGGTGATGGAGTGAGCACGGTGGACCAGATCACAGAGCGATCTAGGTGGCTAGAGATGGTTCGAAACGGGGAGAAGCAGGGAGGGAAGTAAATGAGGTGGAAATGGGGGTCGAAGAACAAGTGTAGGACGGTGAAACACGACCGGGGCTCGAGAGCTCCGACGAGCTAATTTAACCTATTCTAACTAATTAATCGACTAAAATACGAAACAAAATGCAGTAAATGAAGCCTACAACTAATGCTAAGCTAATGAAATTAATATGCACAACTCAAACCTAACCTGGTGGCCAAGGAGCAGGACGTCGTCAGAGCTCCGTCGTGGGTGCAACCTCCTCCCCATTTCGCCTGCTCAGACCCTCCAGGGGCTCCTCCCTGTCACGAAGGAACTCGCTAGGCCAAAGGCGGGGGCAAAACAAGGTGGAAAATTGACCAAAATTGAGTTGGAGCAGGAGGTTGTTTATTTATGCACATTTTAGGCACCCTTATTGACCGGATAAATGGCGGAGATTCACGTTATGTACACGTAATAGAAGAGGTCGGCGTGGATGTCAGATGATCAAGGATGATTTCGTCTGAAGGATGCAAGGCCAGATGATGGACAGATCATGCGAGATTTAAGGAAGAATATCGGGAAAAAGACACAACGTGTCGCATCAGACGGTTGGTGGGACAGTTGACCAGCCAGTCAACAATCCCTGGAAGGGGATTGGTCTACCTCAAGGAGGTGTTGACTCATTAATTAAACCTATTAAACGATTTTATTAATTTTTTCTTATAAATTAAAAAATGTTTATTAAACAATTTAGTATTTATTTTTTATTTTTATTTATTTTTGATGTATTTTATTACAAGTTAATTATTAATGGTGTATTTATAGGTATATTTACATGTATTTTGTATAATTTATTTTTATTTTTGTATATTTTATTTTATTATTTTATTTTATTATTTATATTTATGATGTGTTTTTAGATGCATAATTATATTTTTATTTTATTTCTATGATGTTATTAATATACTTATATAAATAGGTATATATAATATGTAGGTATAGTTATAGGTATTCTACCTATGTTTTATGTATATTTTATTTATTTAATGAATTTTATTGGGTTCTATTTTGGTTATATATTTTTAATATTATAAAAATATAAAAGAATAAGGAATAAAAGAATATATTTCCCTTTTATTTATATACATGTATACATAGGTATTTTGTCTATGTATTTTATAGACTTATTTTATTTGAGGTTTTCTTTTTGGTTTTCTTCTAATTTCAATATGTACATGTATTATGTATATTATTTACAAAATTGTAAAAATATAAATTTGTAAAAATAATGAATAATGAATATAATGAATATTTTAATCGGTAAACTATATAATAGGGGTCAAAAACCCAACTTCCACAGATAAACTCTAAAAATTATGAAACCACCTTCATTAAATAGCTTTTAAAAAGTTATATACAATTAAAGTGAGTTTGATAAATTTTGTGCTTTTATTTGCAAGATATGGGTCTGTGAAGTTGAGATTTCAACTTTTTATTTTGTGTATAAAACATACATTGTATATTATTTTTATATGAACTAAATTTGTATTTTTATTTAGATTATTATCTACAACTTTTATGTACAAATTTTCTTTATTTGATGAATAAATAATTAGATACAAAATAGGTGTCAAAAGTGCACAAATAGTGAAATGAATAAATGGAATATTTATTGCTTTATCGGCCCTTATCTCCGTTACTTTATTCTTTTTTGTAGAGATTTTACCCCATCGTAGAGCTGAGTTGATGTGGTCTTGTATTAAAGAATTTACCTTAGACCCCCATGATCCATTGCATGATTTGTGGCTGAGGTTTATTGACCTCTTAAGGAGATTTCCAGAGCATGGATTCTCGAAGATTGACCTTGTACAGATCTTTTATAGGGGGACGACCGCCGAGCAATAGACACCACTCGATGCCTCATGTGGTGGTTCATACCACAATTTCAACTTGGATCCACTTTGGATCATCGTTGGAGAGCTTTCTGAAATCTCGTTGACTTCCCAATCTTCACGAGATGATTTTGCCGAGACAACACACGAGAGAGAGAGATGCAACACCAGTTACGTGTGATATACTTCATGTGGATTCAGAGAGCACACACTATTCCAAGGACATGGATTCTAGTACATTTTAGACATCCTTTAAGCCATTTTAATATCCATATCCAGCTGATTTAGTATCTATTCTTCAAGAGATCTTCTCGGATTCTGATACACATTTGGATCCATCTCAGCATAGAGAGCTTGATGAGGGACCGAGTTTTGATTTGATAGACATAGATAATCCCGTCTTTGAGCCATGTGTCCTCCCATTTGATGAGGTCGATATATTTTTGGAGCACCAGATATTTGACAGCATAGATCCCTAGTTTGATTTTGAGTCTTGTGCCCCCATCGATGATTTTGCATTACTCCCTGAGGGTTATCTTTGGGAGGATGCCACATACCCTGTGTACTCAGTTTCACGTTCAGGGAGTGTATCCGACCTGTCGGATCACGATACCGAGTCTTCTGATACTTATGATCTTGCCGAGTCTGAGTTTCTTACCTCGACGACCCTCGCGAGGATGACCCTATCTTTGAGGTATTTGATGAGTTTACTGATTTCTCTACAATACATGCATCGAGTATCAGCCTTTATAGTGAGTCTCCTGATCTTGATCTTCCTTATCTATTTGAGACGGTGATTGACGTGGAGGATTCCCTAACAGATCCTACCTTCTCCATGTTCGATTTCTTCGGCTCCATCCATTCACTCCATGCAGTCCTTGAGCTGATGATTTCTTTTGTGCTACCGAAGCCCGATTTCATCTTTCCATATCTTTATCCGGTAGCAGACACCCGCCTGATTGATTACTTGGGTGTCATTGTTTACATTGTCGACCTCGTCATTGTTCCCCTGTCGGGACTACAACGACATTACGGTATTCACCTCACAGATGTCGTCCTAAACCTCGATACTCCGTTATCCTAGCCTTTGCATCCAGCTAGGGATGTAAACTCTAGCGCTTGTTGAGAGGCACCTCAACATTATTCACAGTTGTATATATCCATTCTATCCATATCATTCATTCTTTTCTCTAACACTCCATCTCCATCTCATTATTATGTTATACTTAGGGTGTACTTTACCCTAAGTATAGGGGGTGTCGGACTTGTGATTATTCTTTTGATTCTTTTTGCCTATGTTTTGCTGCCTATACTTAGGGATATTTCTCCCTAAGTATAGGAGAGGTAGACTTTGTACATCCTATCACTCGGTAGTCCCCTTGTGTACAGTCTTCTATACTTAGGATTACTTGATCCTAAGTATAGGGAGATCACCGACTTCTATTGATTATATTCTTTCGTCATTGTAGTATAGTATTCTTTTCACTTTTCATACTTAACACGAGTTATGTCTTCCTTTGTCGCTCTCTGATCACTATGACGACATAGTTCGAGCTAAGTATAGGGGGTGTTGTATATATTGCATATATACTTTAGACATAACTCATACTTTCATATTTTTAATATGGCTAAAATACTATATAAAAACATGTAAAATTAAAAAAAGTAACTAATAAAAAAAGATGCAGATATTTCCTCAAAATTCTTTTTATATATACTGATTATAAGTCAGGTTAAAATATTTTGAAAGTAGTTTGAAAACCTATTTGAAAAATTTTTGAAAACTATTTGAAAATTATTTAAAAAATATTTTCAACCTTTGTAAAAATATTTTGGCTTGTAAAAATTTTTCTTTGTGTAAAATAATTTTTTGTGTAAAACTATTTGCAAATATTTTGAAAATGGTTGAAAAATTATTTTGAAAATCTATATATACTGTTTGAAAATGTCTGCAAAATTGTTTTCAAATGTTTGTAAAATTATTTGAAAAAATTATTTTGGACTATAGTTTTCAATTTTTTTTGTAAAAGTATTTTCAAATAAATTTGAGGGATATATGCATCATAAAAAATTCCAACAGTATGTATATACTTATATAAATTACTCAAGTTGTAAATCATTTCATCTGATTCTTATAAATAATTGACTTACCCCTGTGTAAATATGTGTATCTCATCCCTAACCCTTATTAGAAAAATAACAAAAACCAAAAATTTATAAAAATTTGCATTAAAAAAGCTTTTTTCATGTGCATCATTTTTTTTTCAAAAATCCATAAAAAAATCAAAATTAGAAAATTATTTCACAATAAGATTTTTACTTTCTTTTCTTTGCATTGTATATATTTTTTGTATTGGCGTGTGCATTTTTCAGGATAGTCTTGACATTTAAACTATGTCTGGAATAAATTTGAAGAATGGATCTTAGTTGACCCACTTAATTTCAGAGGAACCTTATAAGAATTGGAGTTCAGTCTTTTTAGGTCCTAGTGACTTAATTCTTTGAGTCCATAAGACTATGTTCACATGTCATCTTGATTAGTCTAAGTAGAATATTTAACAACACACGCATGATTCTTTCAGACCATGGCTTACCTTGGACAAGCATTCTAAACGTAGCTCTTCATGGAGGAGATAGTGAGAGGGCAGAATCTTTTGGCTTGGGGTAGCATACGAGGGTAGTACAACTAGGTAGGACCTCTCATCCTCCTCTAGGGAGGGAAGTGCATCTCAACTTGGTTTGGCGATGTTGAGGTCTAAAGACAGGATGCTGTGGGGTTGCAATAATGCTTCAAAGAGGGATAGTCTACTAGCTCAAGAGGGAAAACTCCTTATGTATATTCTGCACCTTGTATATATTTCCAAAAAAAAGAGAAAAAATGCAAAATCTCTAAAAGTGGACATGCATGATAGAAAAGTAAAAATCCTGCCAGAGTGTATATACAAGTAAAAAAAAGAATAAGAGCTTCAAAGTCAAATGTTTGTAAGCCTGCAGCGGGTGACATGGCTACAGTACAGTGGTCATGCATCCAATGATAGGTAGCTACACTGGTTACCGTCCATTCTCTTCTCCATCCCCTCTTCTTGAGCTGGTTGTACTTGAACTTAGAAGGGAATATCCCCGCTCCTCGAGGAAAGAGTTGCTAGACTGGGGGATTAGAGTTACCTTGTTGAGAGAGGATGTTTTTTTGCTACTTTTGAGATGAGGAGCTATATTTCACTTACACTGTACAAGTAAGGATTCATAGTCATAAGAATTTGTGTATGTAGACTTGTTCTGATCTGACTGTTGAGGAGACCTGAATAGGAGTATTGTGGAACTTAGAGGTTGTTACATTTTAAATCCATTTCCCATTAAGGTTCCGACACACTAATAATCCAAAGGCCTGACAGAGCTCCATACTACATTTTTTATGAAGATAAGTTTAAAAGTCAACATTGTTCTAACTTCTTTCCTTTTTCTTTTCTTTATTTTTGTTTTCACTTATTTTCCAAATAAGTGTTTTCTAAGGGACTAGCAAAGGTAAAGTATAGGGGAATGATGAATCCACGATTCACCACCTTTATTCTTTTATTTTAGCTTCATTTCTTTAGTCAAATACATGTAAATACCCATTAATTCCATGAAGTTATCATTTTGCATGCATTTGTTAAATATGCATTTTAACACTTTTTGTACATAAATAAAAGAATAAAGAATTTAAGAAAAAGAAAAGAAAATAAAGGATGTGTTTATGCAATAAATACAGACTGACCCGAATCCCGAGAGAAGGTCAAGACTTGATCTGATCGAACAGGAATAAAGTAGGGGAGATAGGGTCTTCAATTAAAAAATTTAAAAATATTTTGTAAATATTTTTTCCTGTATATTTGCACAAAACTTGTACTATTTTATTTGTATATAAATTGACCTCTAATTAATTATATTTGTAAACAAAAGTTGTAAATAAAAATGTGTTGTAAGTAATAAAATAATTGCAAAATAAAATAAAGTACATATTGCAAATAATCACACTCAGAAAAAGCCATAAACTGATAGTTGAACGATCAATTCCGGCTCCATACGAACTCAAATTGCAAACTCACTTCCATTATACTCTAAATTAAATTATCTTTCAAATTGTTGTGATTTCATAATTTTTGGAGTTATGGTTGAAAAGTCAGTTTTCTGGGGTGTTTTGTGCAATTTTACCACTTACTTTTTGTATATATTTATTCATATTTATTTTTTATACATAATGTACATAATTGTAAATATTATCTTCATTATTTAAAAATAAAAAAATAACTAAAAAATTAAAAATTATTATTTAAAAATTATTTCCTTATTTGTACATGTGTATATTGTATTAGGGGTTGGGGAAGCTGCACCCGGTATTTTTTTCATTGATTTTTTGTATTTTTAAAATGAAACCTAGACGGATTTAAATCACTATATATCACCATGATATCATACCAATTTCATCTAAATTCGACATTTATATCGTCTCCATCAAGGCTATCACATTTTAACAGTTTCCGAATTATTGAAATTGACCATATCTAGATGGGCATGCTAGGAGTGTTTGTTTTGCATGAAATTTGAAACACATATTCCACACAATAAACTAAGTAAATCTCCTATAAGTTTCCTTTAAAAAAATCAAAAATTAATGAGAAAAACACCTGGGTGTAGGTAGTTGGCTGCACCCCCGGTGTAGCTTCCCTTTTCCCATTGTATTATATGTACGTAATATTTGTATACAACTAATTTCCTTAAATAAAAATCACCAAAAAATTAAATATCTAAAATTAATTAATTAATTTAATTTAATTACAAATTTTAGATTTAATTATTTAATTTATTCATTTACTTGATATGAAAACTTACCTTTTATGTAAATATTTGATTTTATGCCTTCAATAGCCACCATTAAGGTGGTTAATTAATTTTGTAAACTAATTAGTTAATTAATTTTTTTAATTTTTAAATTTATTTTTAATTAATTAATTAATTATTTTTTTATTAATTCCACCACTAAATACATTCCTTAAGTGTATATACCTTCCTTTTTGATTTTTTCTTCTCTTTTTATTGGCTCCTTCCTCCCTCATTCATTCTTTGATCAATCTTTTGTGGAGAAGAGCCTGATCTCCGAGAGCTATCTTGTTGAGGAAGGGTGCCCAACCTCCGATCCGTCCGGTGATAGCATGCTGGCCCTCGTCGAGGTCATCACAGCATATCCGATCCCGAGGTTAGATCCATTTTCTTTTCTCATCTTTTTGCTTAGATAAACCTTAGATTTAATTTTTCCATCAATTTTATAAATCTTTAGATCCTAAAAACACAAGAAAAATTTTCACCACAACTCGATTCGGATCCAACACCGAATTTTTCATCTCATTCTCCGATCTCCACATTTCACATTCAATCTCACGCAACCGCGCACCTCCGACCACGCATAGTGGTCGGAGATCCGGATCTATCCTTCACCGCATCATAATTTGCAACCGTTCATATATCCCATTTTATTTGTAAATAAATAAAATAAAAAAAAACACATACAATTGTTTCTATCTCTCTAACATTTTTTGCAGGAAAATAAAATTTTTTTAAAAAATAATAAAAAGACAATAAAAATTTATTTCTCTCTCCATACAGTCCCTTTTAAAAAATAAAAAATTTCTTTATTATAATTTCTATTTACATGAAAAATAAAAAAAATAAAAAATATAGCAGGTCACAGTCGCCCGCCCCCCACTACGGGCGTTCCTACTCCGCGAGACCACCGCCACTCCATCCGTTTGCGCGGAAGCGTTCCAGCACTCGACCGCCGCGCCCAGTACATCGAAGAGCCTCCAGCCCCCTGCCGCCCTGCAGATGCTCCTACTGCCGTGCGTGCGACTCTGCACGGCGCAGCTCCCGCAGATCCACCGCGGGTACCTCTGCCCGATCACCCTCGCACCGGTCGTGCCGTGCTTCCAACCGTGCCATCGCAGCATCGCGCGGGCGGACCCCTCCGCTTGAAGCTCTGCCATAACCCCTCTCCTACGCTCCTCCGCCCGAGGCCGCTTCCGCCAGGGCTGCCGCACCCTCGCGACTCGCAGCTCCTCTGCCGGTGCCGCGATGCCCCCACCATCACTAGTCAACGGCGGTTTCCGCCGCCAGCGTCCCGCGCCCAATCCGCACCTCCAGCACTGCGATCTAAAGCGGTGGGCGACGGCCAAACCCTCCTTTAGGAACGAAGCAAACACAAGAAGAACTCTAGGCTTGGGTTTTTAAAATAAAAAAATTGGAAAATTCACAAAGACATCCCTGGATTTTTTAGAATTTCAAATAGGCCTCTACTCTCCATCGTATCACATGTCACGTACACACTTAGTGGGTAATTTGCATTTCTTTTCTCGTATTTATTTTATTATTATCTATTTTATGCAGAAATGTTAAAAAATTATGTTTCAGTCCATGTGCTTCCATACAATAATTTTCTTGCTCTCTTTGAATGAAATAAATGGTTTTATTATTCTAAAAATTTGTGTTTACTCTAGCTGTAGAGTTTTTCACTATATAAAATTTTCATTGTATTTTCTTGTCATTTAATATTTTAAAAAAATTAAAATAGTGACTTTTTACCTGCCTGAAATTAGAAAATTCATAAAAATTTGAAAATTCACCTAAAAATTCCAAAAAATTTATTGTAGGTGTGTTTTATTATATTTTAATTTCTCTCCAAATTTCATTTATAAAAATCAAAAAAATTACGAAAAAACAAAAATCTTAAAAAATTTGTAGAACATTCTAGAAAATTCAAAATATGTGATTCTAGTCTCTGTTTGTAGATATTTATTTTTAGTTTAGCCTAAAAATAATTTCCAGGAGTATTGGACACCTTAAAGTAATTTTAAGTTGCAAAATACTCTTGGTTGTGCACTGTTTTCCTTTTTCTTTACTGTTTGATTTTTAGAAAATCACAAAAACATCTGAAAATCTGAAAAAATTATCAAAAATATTTTAAAACCTGCAAAACACAAAAACATTTTTTCCATAATTTTCTGGATATTTTTGACTTTTCTGAAAAATACAAAAAAAGTGTGGTGCGTGTGTTTTGTTCCTTGTGCTTTATTTGAAAATAATAAAAAAATAAAAAATTCAAAAACCACAAAGAAAAAATTTATCTTGGAAATTTAACTACATAGTTTTTAAATCATGCTCCTTGTGTTCGACCCTGGTCACTATAACATGTAAATTGAATAGCGAAACTGCTTACATTTTATTATTTGATATTTTCTTAAGTTGTTAAATATTTTTTTCTCGTTGACCGAATCGATTGGTTGAGAATAACGACAATTGTGATATTTTTCCCATCTCGACCGCAACTGATTCCCTTTCATCACTCTTCAAGCAATTGAATCCACATCTACAGAATAAAGCTTTGAGAATGACAAGATATTCTTAACTAGAAGTTCAAAAGATTTATTAAGAATGGTGATCATAACGAAGGAGAACAAACTAGAATGCTTCAACTACAGGAAGAAATGTCATTTCAAGAAAGATTGTTGCTACTCAGAAAGGGTTACCATCAAGAGTTGAAGCATCCAAAATTTAGAAACGACAAGGGAACAAAGAGGGAAAGAAGAAGAGGACCGACAAGCACAATTGCAATACATAAACAAGAAAGCTTTGGCAGAAACTAGGGTCTCCTTTGATGCCACTTGTACTTCCGGAAGTGACTCAACACCTCCAATAGTGAAGAAGACTTGCTCAGACTTATGGCACTCAACAACAATGAGGTAAAAATCACTAATAAACCTGCTTTAGAAGAATCATGTTGTTTCTACTTTGTATCAATTATTTTTGAAACTAAAAAGGAAAATAAGGTACCAAAATCAACTACATGTGTCACAGTAGAAAAGCATGAAAATGAAGTAGGGTCACCGGACGAAAATATTCACTAGCACACCAGTTATCTTATATAATCTAGAAAACATTGTTAGGGAATTAAAAAAACACACATTTTTTTTAATAACTCGAGGGTGACATCCCGAGATGGGATTCACCACATTAAGTATATATTATAATGAGATAGAGAATAAGTTTATATTATTAAAAAACACACATATCTAGTTAATGATCTAGCAAAATTCACTAAGGGCTCGTTTGGTTGCCAGGTTACCCCGTGTTAACCTAGCTTATCCCCAGCTCTACACTTGCATTCATGGTTGGAATTAATTATGTGGATCACATAATTCTTTGTTATAATTTTTTTAACCTCATTCAAATAAAAAAATAACATCAAGAAAATATTATAATCCTAAGAAAAGTTAATATAACACATAATCAATATGATATCACATCACATTTATCATTCCAACCCTGTCAAATCCTTCAACCATCCAAACAACTGCTATTCACATAATGATACTCCAACTCAACCCAGCGTTATTACCAACTGGGATGGGGTGGGTTGGGGTAACCTGATGTGAATATTAGTTGTTTGGGATGATTATGAGGGTTGGAGAGCGTTGAAATAAGGAATATGATGTAATGTCACTATGATTTGCGATGGAATTCCAAATCAAGAATAGAGAGGGGTAAATTGGATTACCCCGAGATAACCCGGTTACTAAACGGACCAAAGGGTAAGTCTCAAGGGACCATCTATGTATGTGTATCCTAAAAAGGGACTATCTTGGATTCTGTGGGCCCTCAGTCCATTTCATGATTATTTGAGGACTGTCGAAGATATATGTGGATTTTAGGATTAGGTACCATAGTGACTGCCCATTCGTAGGAACGAGGGTTCAAGGTCGACAAGTTAGCTGTCATGACATTCGAATAGGATGGATTAGACATCACACGGTGACAGAGTAATGACAATACCCAGGAGGAAGAGGATCATGTTGCAATGGCATTTACATCAGAGGTTTTATAATTACAATTTTCCTGATTTCAATTTTCAAAATTCAACTTTATAGATTATATCTTTGATCAGCGATCACTGTATATCCTCTAAATTTTGTCCAAATCCGAGAGTTTTTGATATTTTCTCTTAGTAATCAAAAGCTTGGTTCTTTTTTAAATGGGATTTAAGTTGCTTAAATGTTGATTGAACTTTGACCATTAAGATAAAATAGCAATTACCTTCGGATTTGAGTGAAATTTCAAGGATATGTAGAACATTAGTCGAAAATATAATTCATAAGGTTAGATTTTGAAAATCAAAATCGTAAAAAGAAAAAAAAAAGAATTGCAGCATCTTTTCTGTAAATCCCATTACAAGAGAGGATCCTCTTCCGTTCGAGTATGCTTTACATATGATTTTGGCATCAACGAAATTTTCGAGCATGAGTTCCTGGGGCAAATTGGAACATGATTTTTTTTGTTTTGTTCTAAATTGTTATTTAGGTGGGGTTCTTGGGCAGGAGGATCTAGGTCTTTCCCCCCACTTTGTGATTCTTTGGATAGTTTTTGTATGTTTTAGACTGGATCTTTGAATTTATCCAATTATGATCCAATTCTACAGTTGAAGGCCGGTCTACCAAGTTTGCAGGTAGCAATGGAAAGGCGTAATTTATTGATGGATCCAGACTCCCCCACATTGAAGAGGATATCTGGGAGAGACCCTCCAGAATGTCCAACTTATCCTTAGGAAAAGGGCAGGATTTGTTTGTGTTGTGTACCCTCTTGTTCGCCTTTTTTATCTCTTATCCAAGGGTTTATCCCGTATGTTGGGTTTCGGTACTAGTTATCAAGAGGGGGAGGCTGGGTTTTGCACAAGATGGGTTTCTAATAGCTCATGCATCCTGTTAGACAAAAAGGGAATGGATGGGGGTGAAGGGAGATTGGAGGCGAGGGAGGGGAGGCATGTTACTGATGAGCCGAAAATTGATGCGATTAAGGTAGAAAACAAATCACAATGTCGTTGTCCTCAATCGATCAATTCAGTCATCGAGAAAAATAAATTGAAACCACTTAAGAGAAGATAAATCAAGAAAAACAATGTATGTAAGCGGTCTTCGCTATTCTTTTTACCTGGTATAGCGACCAGGGTCGAACACAAGGAGCACGATTTAAAAACTAAGTAGTCAAATTTCCAAAGCTAATTTTTAGTGGTTTTTCAATTTTTATTTTTTTATTATTTTTAAAAACAAGCACAAATGAAGAAAAGTGATAAAACAGAACACACACAATCTTTTTGGTATTTTTCAGAATAATCAAAGAAAAGACAATGTTTTTATGATTTTATAAAAATGAAACAGTGCAAAATGAAGAGATTATTCACAGCCAGGAGTATTTTTTTCAATTTAAGATTTCTTTAAAAGTTGAAAACTCCAGGAGATTATTTTTTAAATAAACTAGAAAGCAATATCTACAAAAAGAGATCAAAATCACTATTTTTAGATTTTTCTACAATTTTCTACAATTTTTATAAGATTTTTCGTATTTTACAAATTTTTTGGAGTTTTATAAATGGAAAATGCACAGAAATTGATCAGAAATTAAAATAGATCAAAACACAGCTACAAAAATTTTTGTGGAATTTTTAAACTATTTTGTGATTTTTTTTTATGAATTTTCAAAGTTCTAATAAGGAAAGGACACTATTTTTGATTTTTTTAAAATATCAAATGGCAATAAAAAATAGATGAAAAATTTACACAATGATAAGAACTACAGCAGGAGCATACCCCATTTTTTTGATAATTTTTCGAGAAATACAAACATTTATTCCATTAAAAAAAATTGTGCAATGCAAGTCTGGAAATATAGGGCATAATTGCAGCTCAGTTCAAGTTCTGGAATCAAAACATAATAACAATTAATCTACAGATAAGATTTGTAATTTACCCACTAGGCATGTGCCACACACATGCTTCTGGAGCTTTAGGGCCTTTTCGCAATGTTGAGTACCTTCAGGGGCTACTTTGTAATTCTTACAACTTTTTATTTCCAAAAACCCTCACTAGGGTTTCTTGTTCGTATCTCTTCTTTCACAAGCAGGGATGTAGCAAGGGGCCGCCGCACACAGGGGCTGAGGAGTACGGCCGCTGGTCGGCGCGGGATGCAGCGCGCACGCGGGGGTTCGGTGGCGGATCTGGACGCGCCCACGTGGCGCTCACGCTGAGGGCGTGGCAGAGGGGTGGATCTGGAGGAGCGGATGCCGCGTCTGGTGGCTTTGCGGCTTGGCGGTTCTGGAGATTGGGACGGGGCCGCTGGGATGCACGGCCTGGCAAGGAGGGCGCAGCGGCTCCACGCGCGGGGCTGCGTGGTCGGAGGGGCGGCGCCCGCGCGGAGGGGCTTGGCTGGAGATGGCCCCGCGCACGCGGCGTGGGTTCTGGAGGTGAGGCCGCCGCCGCGCGGGGGACTGGGCGGTTGGCGCGCGTGCTTGGGGCGGCGCGGTGGTGTTCAGGTGGGGAGGACGGGGTGACACGCCGACTGCGCGCGGTCGGAGCAGGAGGTCGCTGGGCGTAGCCGCCCGCGCGTGGTGAGGGCAGAGGACGGCACTGCACGGGTGCTCTCGGCTGGATGCGCAGTCGGCCCCTTTTTTTTATTATTTTTATTTTGTTTTTTTTCTTTTGCTGCAGGAAATGTTAAGGAAAATGTATTTTTTATTTTATTATTTTTTTATTACTGTAAACACATATCTGTACTAAAAAAAAGAAATTTTTTTATATTTTTTTTGTTTACCTGCAAAATAAATGTTAGAGATAGAAGATAAATAAAAAGTTTATTACTTTTTCGTTGTATCCTGCAAAAACAAAGATTAGTAAACAAGATACAAAAATTTTATTTTAATTTTTTATTTATGCACAATAATGGGATGTGTGAATGGGCGGATCCGGTGCAAATGTGAGGGATGGATCCGAGGCTCCGGTCACCGTGCGGGACCGGAGGTGGAAGGTCGCGTGAGGTAGAATGTGAAATGGAGGGTTTGAGAAGATGAGATGGTAATCGGCGTCGGTCGTGGATCAAAGTGTGATGGAAATTTTTGAGAGATTTTTTTTAATCTAAAAATTACTCCCTAATCCTACGCTAAGATCTAAGCCTACAATTTACCTAGGAAAAATGACAAGTAGAAGTGGATCTCACCTCGGGGATCGGACAAGCTATGATGGCCTCGACGAAGCTCAAGCCGCTATCACCGACTGGATCGGAGGCTAGGACCCTCTTCAACAAGAAACCTCTCGGAAACTGGGCTCCTCTCCGCCAAAGATCGATCAAGTTTGAATGAGGGAGGAGGAGCCCATTAAAAAGAGAAGAAAATAAAAAAAGGAAAGTATCTACAAAAAAGGAAGGTTATTATTGGGTGAATTAAAATAATTAATTAAATAAAATAAATAAATTAAATAATTATTTACAAAATTCGGAATAAATAAATAAAATAAAATAATTAATTAATTGTAAATTAATTGGCCACCTTAATGGTGGCCATATAAGGTGTGTAATCAAATCTACATATATGGTAGCTTATTAAGTCACATAAATCCACCAAATCAATTATTTAAATACAAATTTCGAAATTAAATAAAATAAATTAATTAATGTTAAGTAATTAATTTTTTTGGTGGATTTTATAAATGGAAGTTAGTGGCATACATATATTATATACATATAACATAATGTACATAGGTGCAAATAAGGAAATAATTTTTGTACAAGATTTTTTTAATTAATTTTTTTTCTAATTTTTATTTTTATTGAAAACAATATCTATAATATATACATTAAGTAAAAATAAATGTTAATAACTATATACACAAATATATGGGTAAACTGCACAATACACCCCAGAAAACCGACTTTTTAACCGTAACTCCAAAAAATACGAAACCACAGCCATTTGAAAGATAATTTAATTTATAGTATTATGGAAGTGAGTTTGGTTCGATTTGAGCTCCTATGGAGCCGGAATTGATGTTTCAATTATTGCATTACGGCTTTTTCTGGGTGTAATTATTTACAATATATACATTATTTTATTTTACAAATATTTTTATTATTTACAACACAGTTTTATTTACAACTTTTATTTACAAAAATAAGTGATTTGAGGTCAAATTATATACAAATAAATTAATGTAAGTTTTATACAAATATACATGAAAAATATGTACAAGATATTTTTTCGGATTTTCTGACAGACAACCTTATCTCCCCCTACTTTATTCCTCGTCGATCAGGTCAAGTCTTGACCTTCTCTCGGGGTTTGGGTCAGTCTGTATTTATTGCATAAATACCTCCTTTTTTTTTCTTTTCTTCTTTATTCTTTTATTTATATACAAAAGGTGTTAAAAATGCATAATTAACAAATGCATGTGAAATGGTAATTTTATGTAATTAGTGGTTATTTACAAGTATTTGACTAAGGAAAAGAGGCTAAAATAAAATAATAAAGGCGATGAATCGTGGATTCATCATTCCCCTATACTTTACCTTTGCTAGTCCCTTAGCAAACACTTATCTGAAAAATAAGTGAAAACAAAAATAAAGAAAAGAAAAAGGAAAGAAGTTAGAACAACGTTGACTTTCAAACTTATCTTTCATAAAAATGTAGTCTGGAGCTCTGTCGGACCTTTGGATTATTAATGTATCGGAACCTTAATGGGACATGGATTTAAAACCTAACAGCCTCTAAGTTCCATAAGACTCCTATTCAGGTCTCCTCAACAGTCAGATCAGAACAAGTCTACAGACACAAATTCTTATGACTATGAATTCTTACTTGTACGTGTAAGTGAAATTTAGCTCTTCATCTCAAAAGTAGCAAAGATTCAGCCTCTCTCAACAAGGTAACTCAATAACCCGCTCTGGCAACTCTTTCCTCGAGGAGCGGGGATATTCCCTTCTAAGTTCAAGTACAACCAGCTCAAGAAGAGGGGATGGAGAAGAGAATGGACGGTAACCAGTGTAGTTACCTATCCTTGGATGCATGACCAGTGTAGCCATGTCACCCGCTGCAAGCTCCTGAATATAAGACTTTGAAGCTCTTATTCTCTTTTTTTTATAGGCATTTTATTTTTCTTTCAGGCATGTTCACTTTTGGAGATTTTGCTTTTTTTTTCTTTTTTTTTTTGAAATATATACAAGGTGCAGCATGTACAAAAGGAGTTTTTCCTCTTGAGCCAGTAGACTATCCCTCTTTTGAAGCATTATTGCAACCCCACATCTCTTGTCTTTAGACCTCAACATCACCAAACTAGGTTGAGACGCACTTCCCTCCCTAGAGGAGGACGAGAGGTTCCGCCTAGATGTACTACCCTCGTATGCTACCCCAAGCCAAAAGATTCTGCTCCCTTACTACCTCATCCATGAAGAGCTACGTGTAAAGTGCAGTGTCCAAGGTAAGCCACGGTCTGAAAGAATCAGGTATGTGTTGTTAAATGTTCTACTTAGACTCATCAAGATGACATGTGGACATAGTCTTATGGACTCAAAGAATTAAGTCACTAGGACCTGAAAAGTATTAACTCCAAATCTTATAAGGTTCCTCTGAAATTAAGTGGATTAAGGTCCAACTAAGCTCCATTCTTCAAATTTATTCCAGACTTAGTTTAATAGTCAAAATCATCCTGAAAAATGCTCATGCAAATGCAAATGCAAGAAAATATGTACATGCAAGGAAAAGAAAACAAAATCTTTTTGTGAAACCATTTTCAAAATTTTGAAATTTTTATGGATTTTTTGAAAAATGATGATGCACATGCAAAAAGTTTTTTTTGCAAATAGTTAGTAATATATACAAATATATACAAAAAATTTTTTTTATAAGGGAGAAGATACATATAAACACAAGAGAGAGTTGATTATTTTACAAGAATGAGATGCAAGAATTTACAAAATTGAGTAATTTATACATGTATATACAGAGTTGATTTTTTTACCAGTTTTTTTTAATTAATTTGTTTGTTTGTTTTTTTTTTGAGTATTTACACAGTGTTTTAGCCATATTAAAAAAAATACGAAAGTACGAGTTATGGCTAAAGTATATATACCATATATACGACACCCCCCTATACTTAGCTCGAACTATGTCCTCATAGTGATCAAAGAGATGAAAAGAAAGACATAACTCGTGCCGCGTATAGAAAAGTGAAAAGAATAGTATACTTCAACGACGAATGAAAGAATAGAAGTCGGTTATCCCCCTATACTTAGGATCAAGTGATCCTAAGTATAGCAAACTGTACACAAAGGGAAAACTGAGGAGTAGAATGTACAGAGTCTACCTCCCCTATACTTAGGGTAAAATATCCCTAAGTATAGGCAGCAAAATAGAGGTAAAAAGAATCAAAATAATAATCACAAGTCTGACACCCCCCTATACTTAGGGTAAAGTACACCCTAAGTATGGAATGATCATGCGATGGAGATAGGGTGCAAGACAGAAAGAATGTATGATATTGACAGATGGTTTATACAACAGTGAGTCGATCAGTGTTGAGGTGCCTCTCAACAAGCGCTAGAGTTTACACCCCTAGCTGGGCGCAAATGTTAGGATAACGCCGTGTCAAGGTTCAGGACGGCATCTGTCAGGCGAATACCGTACTGTCGTCGTCGTCTCGGTGGGAGAACAACAACGGAGTTAAGATGGTCAAGAGAGTGAATGATAACACCCAGGTAATCAATCAGGTGGGTGTTTGCTACCGGATTAAGATATAGGTAGATGAAGTCGGGCTCCGGTAGCACAAAAGAAATCGTCGGCTCAAGATCTATATGGAGTGAAAGGGTAGAGCCGAAGAAGTCGAACGTGGAGAAGGAAGGATCGGTCAGTGAATCCTCCACGTCAATAACCATCTCAAATAGATATGGAAGGTCATGATCAGGAGACTCGCTATAAAGGCTGATATCTGATGAATGGAATGTAGACTAATCAGTGAAATCATCGAATACCTCAAAGATTGGGTCATCCTCGCGAGTGTCGTCGAGGAGAGAATCATCAAATTCATTATCAGAAATATCAAAATACTCGGTCTCATGATCCGACAGATCGGATGCACTCCCAGAAAGTGAAACCGAGTTTATATGGTCCATGGCATCCTCCCGCAGATAACCCTCGGAGAGTAATGCCGAATCATCAGGAAATTGGGGATCAATGCTGTTAAGTATCAGGTCCTCCAAAAATGTATCGACCTCATCAAATGGGAGGACACAAGCCTCAAATACGGGACTATCAAGTTCTGTAAAATCCAAAATCGGTCCCTCATCAAGCTTTCTTTGCTTAGATGGATCCAAGTATATCTCCGGATCTGAGGAAATCTTCTGAAGACCAGACACCGACTCAACTGTGTATGGATACTGGAAAGAATCAGAGGATGGCTGAGATGTGGGTTCCTCTTCTATCTCTTGGGATCCTAGCAGATCTAGAATCGAATAATCATCAATGTGGAGGTGCGGGATTGGCTCAAAATCTGATTGTAAATCCAATGAAAACTCAACCAATGTCCGGCTATCGGAACTCAAAGTAGTAGTCAACACATCCATGAAATGAGAAGTAGAAGCATCCATATCCTCATATTTGTGTGTGCTATCAAGATCGGAATGGTTTGTCACACACTCAATTGTTGTCATCTCTCCGTCATGCGTTGTCCCGAATAAATCATCTGGTGTATATGCAAGATCATAAAGTGTATCCAAGATGGTCTCAACAAAATCCAAGTCGGGACAATGGTGTGAACCACTACACGAGGTAATGACATATGATATCTGCTCTATGGTCCTCCCCCTCATGGCGATATGGATAAGGTCAGTCATCGAAAATCCATGATCTGGAAATCGCCTCACAAGTTCTCTTAACCTCAACCATGAATCTATCAACGGCTTCTGGGGGTTAACTGAAAAATCACGAATACATGACCGCATCATCTCTGCTCTACACTGGGGGTAAATTTCTTCAAAAATAATGATCGTAAATCTCCCCATGTAGTAATATTCCTTCCCAATCGTCTGTGCCAACTCTTGGCTCTACTCTGAAGTGTAAATGGGAAGGTAATCAGCATCATTTCCTCAGAGGTTATATCGGAATATGATCGTGATCCACAAATATCCTCAAATTCCTCGATATGTAAATATGGTTCCTCGTGCATATCCCCTAAAAATTTGGGCAGTATATTAATTAACTCTAAATCCAAAATGAAGGGGCTCAGTGTAGAAGCGGAGTGTGCTTCTTGATGGGTGTACTCATCCATCATATTAGGTTTAAAGTCATCTAAAACATGCCACTGCCCCATTTGATTGCCTATGGGATGTACTCTCATCTCAACAAGGTGAACACCCGAGTTTCTTATTTGGTCAATCTGGTCTCTGTGGGTGTCACTCACAGCACGTCCCAAATGGGAGGGTGGGTAGGGAGAAGATGAGAAGTCGGATGGGGTTCCGACCTCTCGAGAGAGTGAACGTGAGTGATGGGCATGAAATGAAGAAGCCGCAAAATTCGGCTGGAATGGAAAGTGGCCCATCGTGATGAGAGGAAACTGAAGGGAGGGATGGAGGGATAGAAGGGAGTGAAAGAAAGAAAAGGCAGGAATGAAGAGAGAGATAGAAGGGAGGGAGGAAAGGTGACTGCTAATGATCCAGGAAGATGATCATAACCGACTCACACCATAGACATACAAAGCACAAATCAAACCCCCAGTTCACCAAATCAACACAAAGTGAAGACCGTGAGATTTAGCCTTTTATCTTTTCAATTTTAGAGTTAGGTGATCAACGAAAGTTGTACAAACACTTAGGAGGCTTGAATAGGATTTGGGCACTACTCCTTAGTGTGTACGTGAGCGATTAAAAGCGCAAACAATGAGGGGATTGCTCTCCCAATACAATGAAGTGAATCAATTACGTTTGATTTTAGAGTCAAGTTCAATTAGCAGTCCCAATTTTTTTTAATTTTTGATTTTGTGATTTTTTGGATATTTTCAAGAATAAACGCCTAACGAGCTTTCCGATTTCCTCTTTGATTAATTTGAGTCCAAAAATAGGGGGAGGGATCGAGAAAGCCAATGCACGGTCAAACACGATGATGCATGCAGAGATAGAAAATGCGTACCTTACTCCAGCACTCTACATGCAATATGATCCGCGCAGGAATTAAAATACAGAAATAAAACTACCTAAATGATGCAAGCGGTGAAAACCGAGTCCTAGATGAGCAAGTTCTACTCGCAGAACCGTCTAATCGGTCACCCACCTCCAAGCCAAAGGGTCCGGTCTTGGCCCACCCCTCCTCTGCCCGACAAATCGGGGGTAGGAGAAAGTGCTTTACAGGGTGGACTGCGGCACGTAGGCTACGAAGGAGATGAGTCGATTATTTTTATTAATTGATTATTAGTAGGTCCAATTAAGCGCACTATAGGAACATGCAGATAATTAAGTGTGGGGACCCTACTAATTACGGCACAAGCAAGAGAAAATCCTAAGGCTAGGGGCTCGAAAATCACGTGAATCAAATAAAATAAAAAAAAAATGCGAGAAAACAAAACCAGCGAAAAACAACGGTGAGGTCCCCCAAGTGCACCGACACTTAGCGAAACAGACCCCGAAAAATGTCCAAGTCCACAAGTCCAAAGTCTAAGTTATTACAAAAATATTGTTCTCTCTCTCTCTCTCAAATATAAAAATTCCTTCTCCTCTCTCTGCTCTTCTTCCCGTGTGGGTCCTCAAAAAGTAAACTCCACGTTGTCCACGCAGTACCTCGCACAAAAATTAGAGAGAGGATGTCAGAAAACGATTATAATATAGAGAGGCAAAAAAAATGAAAAATGACTACAAAGCCGTGCTCCCCGGCAACGGCGCCATTCTGATGACACGAAATTCGATGCGATTAAGGTAGAAAATAAATCACAATGTCGTTGTCCTTAATCGATCAATTCGGTCATCGAGAAAAATAAATTGAAACCACTTAAGAGAAGATAAATCAAGAAAAACAATGTATGTAAGCGGTCTTCGCTATTTTTTTTACCTGGTATAGCGACCAGGGTCGAACACAAGGAGCACGATTTAAAAACTAAGTAGTCAAATTTCCAAAGCTAATTTTTAGTGGTTTTTCAATTTTTATTTTTTTATTATTTTTAAAAACAAGCACAAATGAAGAAAAGTGATAAAACAGAACACACACAATCTTTTTGGTATTTTTCAGAGTAATCAAAGAAAAGACAATGTTTTTGTGATTTTATAAAAATGAAACAGTGCAAAATGAAGAGATTATTCACAGCCAGGAGTATTTTTTCAATTTAAGATTTCTTTAAAAGTTCAAAACTCCAGGAGATTATTTTTTAAATAAACTAGAAAGCAATATCTACAAAAAGAGATCAAAATCACTATTTTTAGATTTTTCTACAATTTTCTGCAATTTTTATAAGATTTTTCGTATTTTACAAATTTTTTGGAGTTTTATAAATGGAAAATGCACAGAAATTGATCAGAAATTAAAATAGATCAAAACACAACTACAAAAATTTTTGTGGAATTTTTAAACTATTTTGTGATTTTTTTTATGAATTTTCAAAGTTCTAATAAGGAAAGGACACTATTTTTGATTTTTTTAAAATATCAAATGGCAATAAAAAATAGATGAAAAATTTACACAATGATAAGAACTACAGCAGGAGCATACCCCATTTTTTGGTAATTTTTTGAGAAATACAAACATTTATTCAATTAAAAAAAAATGTGCAATGCAAGTCAGGAAATATAGGGCATAATTGCAGCTCAGTTCAAGTTCTGGCATCAAAACATAATAACAATTAATCTGCAGATAAGATTTGTAATTTACCCACTAGGCATGTGCCACGCACATGCTTCTGGAGCTTTAGGGCCTTTTCGCAATGTTGAGTACCTTTAGGGGCTACTTTGTAATTCTTCCAACTTTTTATTTCCAAAAACCCTCACTAGGGTTTCTTGTTCGTATCTCTTCTTTCACAAGCAGGGATGTAGCAAGGGGCCGCCGCACACAGGGGCTGAGGAGTACGGCCGCTGGTCGGCGCGGGATGCAGCGCGCACGCGGGGGTTCGGTGGCGGATCTGGACGCGCCCACGTGGCGCTCACGCTGAGGGCGTGGCAGAGGGGCGGATCTGGAGGAGCGGATGCCGCGTCTGGCGGCTTTGCGGCTTGGCGGTTCTGGAGATTGGGACGGGGCCGCTGGGATGTGCGGCCTGGCAAGGAGGGTGCGGCGGCTCCGCGCGCGGGGCTGCGTGGTCGGAGGGGCGGCGCCCGAGCGGAGGGGCTTGGCTGGAGATGGCCCCGCGTACGCGGCGCGGGTTCTGGAGGTGAGGCCGCCGCCGCGCGGGGGACTGGGCGGTTGGCGCGCGTGCTTGGGGCGGCGCGGTGGTGTTCAGGTGGGGAGGACGGGGTGACACGCCGCCTGCGCGCGGTCGGAGCAGGAGGTCGCTGGGCGTAGCCGCCCGCGCGTGGTGAGGGCAGAGGACGGCACCGCGCGGGTGCTCTCGGCTGGATGCGCAGTCGGCCCCTTTTTTTATTATTTTTATTTTGTTTTTTTTCTTTTGCTGCAGGAAATGTTAAGGAAAATGTATTTTTTATTTTATTATTTTTTTTATTACTGTAAACACATATCTGTACTAAAAAAAGAAATTTTTTTTATATTTTTTTTTGTTTACCTGCAAAATAAATGTTAGAGATAGAAGATAAATAAAAAGTTTATTACTTTTTTGTTGTATCTTGCAAAAACAAAGATTAGGAAACAAGATACAAAAATTTTATTTTAATTTTTTATTTATGCACAATAATGGGATGTGTGAATGGGCGGATCCGGTTCAAATGTGAGGGATGGATCCGAGGCTCCGGTCACCGTGCGGGACCGGAGGTGGAAGGTCGCGTGAGGGAGAATGTGAAATGGAGGGTTTGAGAAAATGAGATGGTAATCGGCGTCGGTCGTGGATCAAAGTGTGATGGAAATTTTTGAGAGATTTTTTTAATCTAAAAATTACTCCCTAATCCTACGCTAAGATCTAAGCCTACAATTTACCTAGGAAAAACGACAAGTAGAAGTGGATCTCACCTCGGGGATCGGACAAGCCATGATGGCCTCGACGAAGCTCAAGCTGCTGTCACCGACTGGATCGGAGGCTAGGACCCTCTTCAACAAGAAACCTCTCGGAAACTGGGCTCCTCTCCGCCAAAGATCGATCAAGTTTGAATGAGGGAGGAGGAGCCCATTAAAAAGAGAAGAAAATAAAAAAAGGAAAGTATCTACAAAAAAGGAAGGTTATTATTGGGTGAATTAAAATAATTAATTAAATAAATTAAATAAATTAAATAATTATTTACAAAATTCGGAATAAATAAATAAAATAAAATAATTAATTAATGTAAATTAATTGGCCACCTTAATGGTGGCCATATAAGGTGTGTAATCAAATCTACATATATGGTAGCTTATTAAGTCACATAAATCCACCAAATCAATTATTTAAATACAAATTTCGAAATTAAATAAAATAAATTAATTAATGTTAAGTAATTAATTTTTTTGGTGGATTTTGTAAATGGAAGTTGGTGGCATACATATATTATATACATATAACATAATGTACATAGGTGCAAATAAGGAAATAATTTTTATACAAGATTTTTTTTAATTATTTTTTTTTCTAATTTTTATTTTTATTGAAAACAATATTTATAATATATACATTAAGTAAAAATAAATGTTAATAATTATATACACAAATATATGGGTAAACTGCACAATACACCCCAAAAAACCGACTTTTTAACCGTAACTCCAAAAAATACGAAACCACAGCCATTTGAAAGATAATTTAATTTATAGTATTATGGAAGTGAGTTTGGTTCGATTTGAGCTCGTATGGAGTCGGAATTGATGTTTCAATTATTGCATTACGGCTTTTTCTGGGTGTAATTATTTACAATATATACATTATTTTATTTTACAAATATTTTTATTATTACAACACAGTTTTATTTACAACTTTTATTTACAAAAATAAGTGATTTGAGGTCAAATTATATACAAATAAATTAATGTAAGTTTTATACAAATATACATGAAAAATATGTACAAGATATTTTTTTGGATTTTCTGACAGACAACCTTATCTCCCCCTACTTTATTCCTGGTCGATCAGGTCAAGTCTTGACCTTCTCTCGGGGTTTGGGTCAGTCTGTATTTATTGCATAAATACCTCCTTTTTTTTCTTTTCTTCTTTATTCTTTTATTTATATACAAAAGGTGTTAAAAATGCATAATTAACAAATGCATGTGAAATGGTAATTTTATGTAATTAGTGGTTATTTACAGGTATTTGACTAAGGAAAAGAGGCTAAAATAAAAGAATAAAGGCGATGAATCGTGGATTCATCAGTTACCTCGACCTAAATTGGCTACCCAGTATGTACCCCACACCCCCATTTGGTTATAGCCAGTCGGTTACCTCCAACTCTACCCTACATTACTGGCTTGGAATAAACTATATGGATAATATATTTTCTTTGTTATAATATTTTTAACAACGTTCAAATAAAAAAGTTAACATCAAAAAATATATTGTATTCATAAAAAAATATTCAATATATCACATAAGCAATATGATTGCCCATCTCGTTTACCATTCCAACCCTCCTAACCATCAAAACACATATTCACGTAAGGATTATCCATCTCGATGACACTATGATAGGAGGTCTCTCCAGCCCAACCCAACCCTGTTATCAAACAGGTTAGCTAAAGAGCAGAGACGATGGCTTCGGGCTTAAACGTCAGCAGGGTCACCATGGAAATTTCCCTAAGATTCATTTGACCGGTTGTTTTCATGGGGGACTCTCCCAGGAGCTCTTCTCATGAAGGTTAGTTCTTGATCATGGTGATATCGCATGTTGGAGAATATCGAGCATTACAACGGAGTTCATATCTGATTTACGAAACGGTCAAGAAAAATTGTCAGCCATGATCAATAACATGGTCATGTCTAGGATGTTGATCATATAAAAAATTTGCCTTATACCTAAATGGCTCTGCCATGATCAATAACATGGTCATGTCTAGGATGTTGATCATATAAAAAATTTGCCTTATACCTAAATGGCTCTGTATCTAAGGCAGAAACAGCACGTACGTGTCACTTCCTAGAATATAGGGTATAATTTAATCCACCATTTAACCCAGTATCACAAACGCAATCCTGTTGACCCAGGTCAAATGATTCTTAAATCCCGTTAGGCCCAATCGATCTCTGGTGAACATCCTCCTCCGAAGATGATAGATTGCATTTCACACACTCTTTAAAACTTGTAAATTATGATATTAAATTTAAATTTTGACCATTTCCTTATGCAATCCTCTCAAAGCTCTCGTGGGATATCAGTACCATATATATCACGTCCAGTTCCCACACGCAACCTCCATCCCCAGCGAATGCCCTCCTCTGTTGATAAATGAAGATCGTCTCGTGGAATGTGCGTGGCTTGGGGCGGCTAGACAAGAGATGATCTGTCGGTTCTTTGATTGATGAGTGGCGAGCAGATATGGTCTGCTTGCAAGAGACGAAGATTGAGACGTGGGACCTTCCTCGATGGAGATCGTTGTCTGGGGTTAGACTTTCCAAGTTCATAGCGGTCCCTTCAAATGGTGCATCAGGAGGCATTCTTGTTGGCTCGAATGGTGACTTTCTGGAGTTGAGTGATTTGGTGGATGCTCAGCACTCATTTTCAATGATTCTGGTGCGTAAGGCCGATGGTGTCCGCTTCCTTTTCTCTGCAGTTTATGGGCCTTCAGGTGCGCATGCTGGATCGGGCCTTTGGGAAGAGCTTTGTTTAATGCGGGCGAGGTATGAGGACCTCCCGTGGCTCATTGGTGGTGATTTCAATGTCACCTTACTGTCCATGGATCGATCCTGGGATCGGGGTGGGTTGGATCCTGTCTCACCTGCTTTAAGGGAGTTTGTTGAGGAGCACTTATTGGAAGTTTTTGATACTTTGAACTCCCGTTATACATGGCAGAATACTTCCTCAAGATCTAGGTTGGATCGGTTTCTCTGTTCGACGGAGCTGTTGGAGGCTTTTCCACTGGCATGTACTAAATCTTTGCCACGTTCTCATTCTGATCATATACCAATCTTTTGGGACTCAAATGAGTCAATACGGTTGGGAAGCATTTTTCAGTTCGAGCGCTCTTGGATCTTAGAGGAGGATCTCAGGGTTCGCGTTGTCTAGTGCTGGAGAGAGGTTGATTCTTCTGGATCGGCTTCCAGAGATATGGCAGCTCGTTTGAAAGCTATTCGGTCGATGTTGGTGCTTTTCCGTAAGGAGCTTAGATCGTGTCGTAATGAGAGAAGAAACTGGCTCAGGCTGAAGTGGCTTGACTTGATAGAGTTGAAGATGCAAGGGAACTTTCTGAGGAGGAGAAGTTGACGAGGTCGGTCCAGCACAGGGTGCTACTAGAGGAGGACAAGAAGAGAGAGGTTGAGTGGAGACAACGTTCGCGCCAAATGTGGTTAAGGGAAGGTGACACAAATACGAGATTTTTTCATGCTGTGGAAAATAGAAGGAGGCGACGAAATTTTATCCATTCATTAGAGGTTAGGGGAGTATGTGTTGAAAGAGAAAGGGAGATAGGGGCTGCAGTGGTTGAACATTTCAGGGAGATGAGTAGGAGGGACCACCTCGGTGGGGTTCGTTGGCATGACAGAGAGGTTCCTCAAGTTTCTCAGGTCCAAGCGGCTCAGTTGATTTTCCCATTCACTCTTTGGGAGGTTCATGCAGCTATGTTAGATTTGAACGCAGATGGCTCTCCAGGGCCAGATGGATTTCATGTTTTCTTCTTTCATGAGTTTTGAGATTTGGTTGGACAGGATGTGCTAGATGCGGTGGAGGAGCAGAGAGGAGAAAATCGTGGGTTTGATCAGCTAAATCGTTCTTTAATTTTTCTCCTTCCTAAGAGGGAGGTGGTGGATCGAATAGAGGATTACAAGCGTTTTGCCCTTTCAAATGCCATCTATCTTCTTGCTGCGAAAGTTCTTGTGAATAGACCGCGTGTAGTTTTGGGTGACATTATCAATGAATCGCGGACGGCTTTTGTCCATGGCAGGCTTATGATGGATGGTGTGGTCATTGCTTCAGATATTGTTGCTGATTGGAAAAGAAGGAAGATCAAAGGTTTTCTTTGGAAGATTGACTTCTACAAAGTGTATGATTGTATTAGCTGGAAATTCATCTGGGCATCTCTTTCCAGACGTGGTTTCCCAGACGAATGAACCTCCTGGATGAAGATATGTGTGACGACAACTTCCTACTAGGTGCTGGTTAATGGTAGACAGGAGGGGGGAGGTGGGGTTTCAGCCGCAAAGGGGTTATGCAGGGATGCCTGCTAGCTTCTCTTCTTTTTGTTATTGTGGCAGATGCGTTGTCAAGGATGGTTGCTCGTGCGATGGAGGAAAATTTCTTCCAGGGTTACACTTTAAATGGCTTAGCTATCCCCATTATTACAGTATGCTGATGACACAATCCTATTTGTGGAAGGTGGTTCTCATGAAGCTGAGCGAATTGCTACAGTTTTGGAGTTATGTGGGAGAGTCTCAGAGCTGAAACTCAATGAGGAGAAATAAGTTTTCATCCATTTCGGTCTTTCTGAGGAGGAGATCGAGGCTTGTGGATCATTCCTACGCTTGCGACGTGGCGCTCTCCCATTAACCTATTTGGGGTTACCTGTGGTAGCCAGGCGGTCCTTTCTACGATTCCTATCTTTTTTCTGTCTTCTCGCTTGCTCCCGGTGGGGATTCGTGGACGATTGGAGACTGATGTGTAAATTCTTTTGGGTTGGCACCCCGCTTGTTTCTTGGAAGGTTGTGACACTTACCGAGGCCGATGGTGGTTTGGGAGTTTTAAACATTGAGGTGATGAACAAGTCCTCCTGATGAAATGGATCAATCGTATTTGGGGTAATGGTTCAGATACACTTTGTATGCTATTGAGGAAGATCGATGGTGTGACTGGCAAGCTGGAATGGCATCCCAGTAGAAGGGTGAAACTATCAAACTTTTAGCGTGGGGTGTGCTCGGTGCTTCCACAAATTTCTCCATATCGAAATCTTGTGCTGAGGGATGGTGAAGGAGCTAATTATTGTAGATGGGTTGATGGTGTTTTTAGTGTGACGAAAGCATACAAGGTCTTATATGCTTTCATCGTCTTTGATCTGGGAATTGTGATACCATGTTTAGGGCAAATCTGGTCTTGGAAGATTCCTAAAAAAATGAAAGTTTTTCTCTGCCTGTTCGGTAGAGAGCGGGTGATGACTGGAGCTCGGAGGGCCAGGCTTTTGGGGCTAACAGCTCATGCATGCGGTGTGGGAGGAGATGGAGGATGCTAATCATCTTTTCCTTTGTCCTTCGTCGAGGCAGATTTGGCAGGGGTCAATTTACCTGCTATTGCATCTTCGGGGATTAGAGAGTTCTGGGAGTCCATTGGTCGGTGCGGGACTTGCACAATCGCTGAGAAGCAACATGCGACATCTATTTTGTGGGCGATTTGGTTGGCAAGGAATGGAGCTATTTTTCGTGGGGAAAGATGTTATATTGAAAATATAATAGAGCATTCCATACTCATATATGAGTCTTGATCATTGTAACCTTGTACGTAACTTGTGAATATAAGGTTGGGTGTCCTCCTTCACGGTGTGACACCCTTTTTCCTTTAAAAAAACCTCCATCCCAGCTCACCACGTACCCCCGCTGTTGTCCGAAGACCGAAACCCTAAATCGCATCCCCCAACTCCATGCAGCGATCCCAACACGTACCACGAAAGAAATTTAAGACCACCACAGTATCCATCAAGACGTAAAACCTTCATCTGCAATCAAACTCTACCCATAATTGACCTCTTAGTTTAAGCCCTCGGGATCGTTCCCCTCCATAAACTAATCGATAATCTTGATGGTCGCCTCATGCAATTGGCGTTCTCCCTTACGGCAATCTCTCTGCCCCCGCGCCGGCGTTACCGGAGTAGGCCATTTTTTAGGGGGGTGGCACCTTGTTATAAGTAGAGAGTCCATGCCCCATTGTGAAAGCTTCTTCCTTCTTCCACGTCTGCTTTTTCCTCCTCGCAGTTTCGTCTCATGGCGTCCTCATCTTCTTCAAGCTCCGGCGTGCCGCCGGGGTTCCGCTTCCACCCAACAGACGAGGAGCTGCTATTGTACTACCTCAGGAAGAAGGTGTCCTTCGAGCGCTTCGATCTTGAGGTGATCAAGGAGGTCGATCTAAACAAGATGGAGCCGTGGGACCTGCAAGGTAATTAATTAAGCCAGAGGGTTAATATACATGTGCGTGCATGGTGAATTATCTGATGCAAAGTTTTACTACTAATATTTGTTTAGTCTCTTCTAATTAAGTTTGAAGGAATATATATGCATGGGGTGATTCCCAGCAGTAAAAAGAATAAAATTAGCCATAATAATTTAGAAGGGGAGCTTTTCTTACGAGTGGTTTTTAATTTTTGCCCTCTCACGAAGTCATCAGTTTTTTTAGATAGTTTTTTTGTATAGTTTGAGATCCATCTTTATTCTCTTGTATTTTTTTATTACGTAAAAAGGTGGAGTGATAGGAATAAACAAGAAGTCTAAAGTTGATTTTCTAATACAATTCTGTTCTTGCAGAAGTTAAATAAATGCAAACTGACCACGAAGTAAATACAAATTGAATATCACTCGCAAATTGATGATTATAAAATTTTGAATTCACTTATAATCACCATGAAATCTTCCTAAAAGTGATGCAAGTTTGACTATATCCCCAAAAGATCCTTTGATATGGGTAAATGCGCATTTGACGAGAGGCAACCAAGAGTGGATCTTCGACAAGAATACCTATTAGATTTGACTCTAATAACAATTAATCACCAAATTTCTTGATGGAATAATACTTACTTTTAAGAGATCATTTTCGATGTCCATAATCACGCTCTAATAAAGGTGGGGTTACGGTAAATTCAAAGTTCATAGTCAGTAGCGTATGGGATTTTTAAAATTTGTAGTTGGATCCTCTCCAAAATTAGCAAGGCAGCATTGCAAGAAGGTGCATCCTCCACAATAGCTTTCAAGGTAGGTTGGCAACGCTTCGTGACTTTCCTTATCCCTGATGACGAGTGTGAGGATGCGGGCTGGCTGGATCCCCTATGTTGTTTCTGCAATATAAGATCCGGAAGGAGGCAAAAGCAATGAGTTGGATTGGGGAATGGATTAAAGTTGGGGGGGGGGGGGGGGGGGGGGGGAGGGGGGGAGGAAGGTGGGGTGGCAATCACAAAGTAAAGCAGCATCTTTAGCTATAATAGAGGGTGGCTTAGATATACCATGGAATAGCCTCACACATCGTTCCTTTCAGATCAATCACCAGATCAATGAACTCTTGGTGATTATCTGCCAATGTGATTTTGAATGAGGAATTACGTTATGGTTTTCGAAGAAATAATGCAAGTTGGTCCTTAGTGGGGAAATATGAGATAGTGCAAACACTTGTAATGTAAAAGTAAGTGTTCGAGGCTTTCAGCTGCCTAAAGGCATATGGGCACGTGTTTGCCGAGGGGTATGACATGAAGTTAAGTTTGTCTTGTATCAGAGGTTATTCATGGGTGGTCGGCCATAGGAAAAAGGTGACGCATGGGTGGAAGGGTTTAGTCCAAAATTTAAAATGGAGTTTGGAGCCCAATCCATCATGGGCCAAGAGGGAGTAGATGTCTGTAGTGACTTGTAAGGGGGGGGGGGTCTACTTCGAAAAAGGTCAAATCTTCATGGGGGGTTTAGTTGGATACCGTCGAGGATGGCCCTTAAGTCATGAATCTCAAGGGCAGGATCCGCTCTTTTTGAGAGGGATTCTAAGCCAGTTTTGCTTCACAGAAAGGGTACTCAGAGCTTGGGAGAGGGTGGATTTTTTGTTAGTCGCAATGGCCCAAAGGACTGGGAATTGAAATGCAAGGGGTTTGCAGTTGAAGTTGTCTAGCCATAGGAGCACCCCTTCCATTTTCCACTAGTTTTCTCATAGGGTCCTCTTATTATCATAGATCCTTTCTTATCTGAGCATCAGAAAGGGGAATCTCGAGGGTTAGGTTTGCCGCTTAGGGGATGGGCCTATTGGTATGGTATTTTGCTCGAATTAGTGAGGAGCACGTTGGGTTTTTGTTCTCTATGATTTTGATCCAGGATTTTGACAATAGAGCATAGTTGAGGATTA